>JBCAUI010515258.1:0-12257 GCA_038406195.1 Haplosyllis anthogorgicola | reverse complement strand
TAACACCTACTAAGCAGTACGTAGCAGGCTAGACAGCCAGTAACACGCAACCTAGGCTTAGCTACTTACTACAGTATTTTTGGGCCGTCATGTTTTCAGGTTGAAAAATTATGGTCGGAAATTCAGTTCACATTATTGTCAACTATTTTGTGAACTTTAAGTGTGATGAAGTGTAAGTTGAAAATGCTACACTGTACTGTTGTTTTTGCAATGTAACCCTGATGCACATGATTCAATTAAATACACTCCAAAAAAATAAAAACCACGCCGCTTGGATTTGTATCCAGAATAAGAAACGTGGATTTTAATCCAGCTCTGAGAAATTTGCGAGCATTAGAAACGACACAAAATCCACACAATTGTTCCCGAATTTTTCGGATATTCCTGTTTTGTACAATAAAGGCCTCTGACTCTTTCAAGCAATTCTGGCAATCAACAGATCGGCTAGAGAAACAAGCCGGGTATAATAAGTTGATTATCTATTGAAAACATCCACTAAAGTCTTGTCACGTTTTGTCAATTTAATCATATAAAAAGAGTTGATGTTGATGGAAATAACGTATTAACATTAGCAATGAGATTAAAAGAAGATATTGACAACAAAAAACTATAATGCGATCCGTCGGTATCTTAGAAATATATACAAATCAAATGTTTTAGTTATTAGACTGCGGCTATAACTTTCAAATGTTAAATTAATAAAATTTCCATTCCCTTGTGTTATTTGCATACTTTCCAATGAAGCGCAAAAATAAACGATTGAACATCGCCTAGTTTTTGCTTAGTTTTAGTAAACTCAAAGGAAACATCTCACTCATATGAATTTTGCTATCATTCGGATGTTTAATCGTCAAGGGCTGATTAATCATGGCCAATCAGATCATTAAAATTCTATTTACTTTGTATAACAATAGAATTTCATGCTATGTTATTAAGCGTGTTCATGGGACTGCTTTGTTTTGCTCCAAGCCTCATTTAATTTTCATGATATGAATCGTAATTAATTTCTAAATAGTAGATATTGCAACTTAATTACATGGTCTATTTTATTGACAACCGTCAGTTTTTAGTATTACATACTGGGATGTAGAATGCATTCTGCTGTTGAGAAGTCTTACTGCCTCTTCTTTGCCATACAAACGTATTTATTTCAATACAATGGAACTGTAGTTATTTCCGGCCCAAAATAATTTTCCGGCTTCATGGAAAATATTTTAATGACAAAAATGAAAAGTGGCCAAATATAGCGTAGACATGCATCACATGCCTCAATGAGATCACAATGGGAAGCTGGTATATTTAATAATTGCATGTGTAAAGCTAATAAAATACGCCCCTGCAACATATTGTCCCTCATATTGCGAAGACTGTTCAAACATTATTGATACCTTGAGCAGTTATGAGGTACCGTGTTCATAACTGAACGGAATCGAAGTTACCAAATAAAATCTTTCAAAATTCACAGATTATTCCTATGCTAAAAAGAAAGATATAAATGTATGTGTAAAAGCTGCTTTGCGGGAGCTGGTGGGATTTAGTTAAGCCATCAACCTCCTACTTCTAAATCACGGTCCTAATATGTGGGCACAGTTTAAAATTAATATGGCAGCAAAAACCAGTGACTAAAATAGCAACGTTGAATTTCCATCTATGCGCATCTTCTTGATATACTGTGAAGAAACTAACCGACCAGACATCAGACGCAGATGTGACCCAGACCAATTTACCATAGCAGTATCTTCCAACTCTGGTTCCTCCCAAAGGTGCAATTCCGAGCCCAACGCGAAATTGGTCTTTCGATAATTTACGCGTTACAGAACCCACTGCATTAATTATAATATACACCAGATGTGTGCCTTGTACTGTACCTGACCCTAACTCTGAGTAATCGACATCATTTCTGAGAAGGTGTAGAAATATGCGCACTTTTGTTCAACACCTACTCTTGTGTATCCCTGTGGTATAGTTTTCCGCGTAGAACTCATTCTGAGCTTCTTAAATTTATCAAGCGGTTTTCTCTGTAAATACACAACGATGGCTTATGCCATTTTCTCAATTCTTGTTCTAAACCCGGTTTCCGTACGATAGACTGCTGTACAAGTTCCATAAAGAGGGCACGTAAACGGGCCGAAGTGCATGCTCCACCAAGCCCCGCAACTGTGGACCCAAAGGCAAAGAGCAAAAAGTAAGATGCCGAAAGGATGCAAAAAGCACATACGGTTTAAGGTAATTTTATACTCGCTGTATGTAATAAATCATTGCAATAAATCATGCACCCGAGTCCGCCAAACAAACGATTAAATATTTAACAAGAAGTTCGGTGGCCTCAGTTCCAAATATACACTAGTGTGTCTACATATTCAGTGAAAAGAAAGATTCACAAATGATTGACAATGACAAGTAAAATAAATAATAATGATCAGTCAAGAAACTAAATAATTGCACACTGCAATCACACTCAAGGCGAAAGAACAAAATTAAATGTAAATACCTGATATAGTCCATCCTCCAACTTTTTCAACGAAATCTTGTATCGGTCGAACGTCTAAGTCATCTTCGTTCATGCATTTCTGATAAATAACTTTAATCTTCCTCTCAACCGAATCAGCGTTATCAGTTTCTACTGGCATTTCTATCAGAGTTCGGAGCTTTTTGTTTATTTCTCTGACACTTTCATCAGTTTTCTTCAGCACATCTTTTGATGGAGTAATGTAATTATTTTTATTCCATCCTCCACAGACATATTGATAAAAATCGTAACATGGGTGAATAGTTTTATCCAACATTTTAAGTACATGTAGAGATGTACTTAAACATTCCTGTGTGACACAATAGTTGTCAATGCTTTTTGGATGCTGTAAAAATGATGAAAATACTATTAATACCAAATACTACACGTTGTACAATTACTGGCATGAAGACACATCGAAAATTTAGATTGTTCTAAAACAAGTTTTCTTAGATATCTGGACTTCTTCTAATTTTCATTGTGTTTTGTGAAATAAGATACAAACCGATCAAGAATCCGTCATGCAACATCTTAATTGCTTTGGAATTATAGTTATTAGTGGGAACCTTCTTCTTCTTTTTCAGATTTCTGCTAATGTTTACAATAAATAGCTTGACTTGATTAAGCCTTGCTGACCAGAAGATCACAAACCGTCACGAGAGCAGTTTGTGAGGTCAAAACAAATATCATTCTGTACACTAGTACCTACTCTTCCTCGAGTTACTTATTATTTGCTCACAATTGACAGAGCACAACAGCTTCCCAGATTATTAACCTCTCAATGACTGGGAGTAAGAACCCCTAACTATGTGAACAAATAAACCACACAGACTGTTCGCAAACATTGTGTTTGCGGTTCATGATCAAATTCCTTATAAGTGGTATTGAATTTTGGCACTTTTTAACCCAAGTGGATCAGAAACATTTACAAAGACGAGACGTGCTGTTCAAAGAATATTTGTACATTGATTTACGACAGATCTGTGCGGATAAATCCATTGTTTTAGGTTACAGCAAGAAGCATTGCTTGTGCTATGGCCGTCTCTTACTGTCTCCAGCTGTGTGCCTATCATTAATTTAGATATTCTGTCGGAAAACAGTCACTATAATGCTTTCTCCACATTTGACACGCGTTAATTTAGATGTACATGGCATTTACGCTACAAACGATAACTGGCTTTTTGCCATTGCTTTCTCCGAATCTTTCGAGCTGTATATGTCTCGCCAGTAGAGAAATGACCTTGCCGAATTCTTTATTCCTTTCTGTTCAATAGATTTTCCGGATAAAAGGTTTTAATTTATTTCAGTTTAATATTCTTGTATTTAAACTTATTAAATTATGGCAAATAAATGGCTTAGTGGGGCAACTAAAATTTTATTAACATACAAATAAATCGGCAAGACAATATCTCGCCAAAACTTAACAAAGCTTTTACGGTTTAAGTATTTTGGTCAAGACTAGGGTTGGCACTGTACACCGGTGAACCGGTCGAACCGGTGTAACAATCTAATGGTGCGGTGTACCATGGCCATATTTCCAAACTGTCAGACTGTTTGGCACCAAACTTTAGAACTATTGGACTTCTTTACTAATGTTACTCGTAATGTAGAGTAATTATGATGGATGATAGTATATTAAGTTTAATTTTTTGTCACACAACTTGTGCCAAATATTTTGTATCATTAAATTCCTATCATTTTCAGAACAATAGCACATCAACAGTGCAGCTTGAAATTATTTTGTTCTCTCTTTTGTTCTGTACATTTCCAAATTGATAGTAATTTCAGGATACAAAATATCATTAATGATTAGATTTTGTTTGATCTTCTGTTCCTTTGGACCTTTGAAGTAAAGTGAAGTAAAAATAGTGTTTTGTCTGTTTTATGAAGTAGCTTCATTCCTTTGATTGTATTCATCATCTATGCATACAGTATAAACATTGTCAATTATCTCAATTTCACCCAGTAATCTTTAACTTTGATTTCAAGGAAAGATAGGAGTTTGGACTGATGTGTGTGTTTGAAGGTTTACACCGGTCATTCAGATATTAACCGTGTAGCATCACGGTCCACCGGTGCAGCAAAATAGTCACGGTGCCAAACCCTAATCAAGACATTACCGCCAGATCAAAAAACGGAAAAAAGGAAATATATTTTAAGATCATTGGGTGGCGTCATCCAACCATAATCAATTCTTTCCGTACTTATTCTGTAGTGCAAATCAATACAGAGATGTGGAACAACGACCTATTTAATTTGTGAGATTTTCTCCTGCAGATGAGATTAAGACGGGTACGGAGGTTATAATATTTATAGATGTCTAATAAAAAGATTAGTAAAGCCACACCTTGTTTAAAAATTACCAGCCTATTTCTTGTTTTAATTAAGCACGAAATGATTCACCTTATTTTCAATTTTATCCGTAACTAAGACTACAATTAGCCCAATGCAGACTGATATCAGGAAAAATGTTGCTATTGCGAGTATCACTTCTCTTCCTTTGAGCTCAACTCCCTCGGGCTTCGGAAACATTGGTTTGAATGTGACAATTCTTCTTTCATCAACGACAGAATCCCATCTGGGACGACCGGTTTCCTTTCCTTTGCCACCTGCATGATCGAAATCATATTCCACTTCCCGGGATATTGGATCCCGATCGCTACACGATTGCGTTGGTCCTGTATTTGTACTGTTGGCCATTTTATTCGTTTGCATTCAGTTCCTGTAGACAAACGTACCAACGTGTAGCAAGTATATCCTGTGAATTTTTCATCAAGCCTTCAACGAAGTAAAGTCAATTTGGTCTTGTTTACTTTTCAAAGAATTAACTTGCCAAGTTTATCTAGAAAAACGTAGAGGTAATACAGATAATATGGTGGATATTCCTGTTAAAACTATGTTATTTATGAAAGAACAAATGATGAGAGTAAACCACCAGCCTGTTGAATGTATCTCATCCTGCCAACCGTTGATGAAATATTCATTTCATTTCTTTTGTCATCGTTGTCACCAGATATAGTAGCATAAAATACACGTATTGTGAAATTTTCGGATCGATATCGTTCTTGCATATTGTGCATAACTAATTAACAGTCACTAGTGCGTTAGAATCGTTTGCTTTTTCTTTGTTGTCATGTTAGTTTTTAAATTATTATATGCCTTTATATAATTACGTTATTTTTGTGTGATGAAAACGTCACTTTTAACTTTGCTCTAAATTTAGCTCTGTCAATCAAAGCTCATGAGCCAAACGAAGATAGACAAATCAATTATGTACAATATTATATTGTTCAATTTACCTGACAACCTGCTAAATTCAATCTTAATAATCAAAATAGGTGAGATTTTCTGGGTGCGGTGTAGTAGCATAGTTAGCATAGCATAGCTCGGGCAGAACATCCCGTGTATTGGAGGCAGTTCGCAGTCACAGGATTGCGTTATGGATTGCGGTG
The DNA here is from genome assembly GCA_038406195.1 of Haplosyllis anthogorgicola. Taxonomy (NCBI): domain Eukaryota; kingdom Metazoa; phylum Annelida; class Polychaeta; order Phyllodocida; family Syllidae; genus Haplosyllis; species Haplosyllis anthogorgicola. Next base: position 6,296 of record JBCAUI010515258.1, on the reverse strand, counting down.
CAGGCGGAAACCCTGCCCAGGATCACTGTGCTTGTCTACCGGGATACCAGGGAGCCTGCTGCGGACAACGTAAGTGCTATTATCCATATAATTCTGATCAGTTCGTTAAAGCAACGAGGAGATAACCTGTCGGCTACCAAACTTCATGCCGCCATTTTGTCTGTCACCCTATGGCCAGGCTTGTCATGTGACGTCCTTGGCACCTTGCCAGAACTTTCAGAAATCAGGTCAGAAATCAAAGCAACAATCTGGTGAAAACAGAAAGCTGAATTCCCGATAGAGGGCATTCAGCTCAATTAAAAAGCGTAGGATGATCACATATGTTTTGGGGAAAAAGGGTTGTGGTATATATGGGATAGAAGGGGAGTGGTCTGGGCAATTCATTCGATGAATGCAAGAGACAAAAGTTTTAAGGTTTTTCTAATTTTTCTGATTTTCTAATTAGCCTAATTAGGACAACAGTCTAGGTAAATTGGTCTAGTTAGGCGAACAGAAAGAGAACCAAAAATGAATACATTGGCGGATCTAGGGGGCACCGCCGGCACATGCCCCCCCCCCCCAACGGCCCAAATTTTCTTTGTTTTCATGCACTTTCCACTAAAATTTGGGCGAAAATAGGGGTGGCGCTCCCCTCCCGGTAAATCCTGGATCCGCCCCTGGAATATATCATGAATTAAAAAATTGAAACATAAAGGGAATCTGCATGTGATAGCAATAGAATTTCTCTCTTTTCCAAACATTCCGAAATTCATGATTATTTCAGGATTTGAGTCCTGTATCCTTAAAATAAAAGTTTGCCTACGCAAATTATGTCATCATCACATTCAATTATTTGATGATGTTTCTTATTCAGGAATAACGTGTCCGAAACCACCGACCCCTGCTAACGGATTTATCGGCGGTAACGAGAGGTGGCCTGCCTTCTACGACGCAAGGGCCGTGTACTTCTGTGACCCGGGCTACGCGCTGATTGGTCAGGAACAGAGGCGATGTCAAGAAAATGGTCGCTGGACCGGAAGCAACCCAAGTTGCACCAGTATGTAAACAGAAAACTAATTGTCCAATCAATTTCTTCTTTTTTTTTCAATAATTGTAATTGATCAGAGTTTACAGTTAGAAATATCTATCATTATTTTGATTGAGGAAACTATTGATTTCTATGACGGAAAATGCGGATTTATTTTTATTCAACAATGGAAGTCTCTGTAGTGTCCAGAAGACTCACAGACTACAAATGAGGTCAAATATAGTATTTAAAAAGCAGTAATGTTGTAGCAATCACTATTATCATAAAATCATTGTACTGCTTGTTTTCTTCCAGAGATTGAATGTAGTCAGCCGATGCCCATGGCAAACGGGGAAATCATCAACAGAAAATCTATTTACCAGTTCAATGATGTTATTGGATACGAATGTAACATAGGTAAGCTAGTACAAATCAAAATAAAACTTCTGGTTTACATTTTGTCTTCTTGTCTTCTTTACATTATTGACATGACAACATTTGTGGAAATTCTCTTTTACGTAATGTAAGAACAACTGGTAACAAAGGCTAACTGTGAAGGGTGTTTTTATGGCAACAGCTGCTGGCAGAGGGAATGGAGGAGTTTTGTTGTTACAGGCGGTTCCTTGAAACCTTCGCAATAATTAACCCAGATTTAAGGAATGAATCTTAAGACACTGTTTCTATCCCCAGGTTATGAGCTGAAAGGAGCGGCTGACAGAAAGTGTACAGTAGATGACAGTGGAAATGGAGTGTGGAACATTCATCCACCAACTTGTGAAGGTAATTAATCAAATTACTCTTAGTAAATATAAGATTTAATTTAGTAGTCAAAATTGATCAGCTATTTTGTACATTTGACAAAATTCAAACACGCATGCAATTCCATTTCGCATCAACTGTAAGTCGGTTGTGCAGTTGTTGAAAGGCACAGTGTCACTGTGGGAGTCTATTATTCGCGTGGTCATCAACATATCATGATTAAGTATTGTTTCTTCCACGTAAAATGTAATCTTGAGCTGACGTAATGGTAATTCCAATAGTGGTAATTACTGATTCTATTAGTAAAAGTTTTATCGCCTTCTCCATCTACCGAATCATGTCATATTTTTCGTTTTGACACAGCCCGTGCTTGTGGTGATCCTGGAGCCCTGCAGAACGGACAGCGTACAGGAACGGACTTTACCTTTAACGGTCAGGTCACATTTACCTGTCTGCCTGGCTACACTCTGATTGGTTCAAGCTTCAGGAGATGTTTATCCACTGGAACATGGAGTGGAAGCCAGCCTGTCTGTAAAGGTCAGTCATCTTTGACTTTGCGATTAGACCTAATGTTGTTTTTTGCGATTCAAAATTTTAAACTGTAGAATTGCAGTCTTATTGTCTGTTGGATTTCAGAGTGTGGGTCAGTTCCTTCGTAAATAATTTTCATATATTTCATTCAAAACGAAATGAGCGTCCACAACAATGGATCTATCATCAGAACGCAAACTATTGACCATTCGCTAACTATTTGAAGTCCAACATGTCATCATGATATGTAGAGTTTTCCTGATAACGTGTTATTTCTATTGCAATGGGAACTGAAGAGGGCTACCCTTGCGGTTGTAAAAACGTTTGTTTTGTTGCCCTGCTTGTCAAATGTAACTTTCAACCACTCCAGCCTCCCAACAAAATAAAAATGATGTTTTGCTATCGATATAGATGTTTCTCTTATTTCAGAGGTGCTTTGCCCCATGGTGGAGAATCCTGCCCACGGTCACATCAGTTCTCGTGAGAGTCTCGTAAATACAATCCTTGTGTTCAGTTGTGAACGAGGTTACAGGTAATACACTTCGTTGTTTGAGTGATTGGAAGAATTAGATAAATCGTTTTAGAATCTAGTCAAAATACCAGGGTTACCAATCAATCGTATTTCTCCTGAATTGGAGGCACGACTACGCAATAGATGAAATCCTTTCTCCCCTAAAATATATGCTTTATCAGCTCCTGAAATCAATCGATCGACGTAAACTGACAAAAATTAATTAATTAACATTGTCCTATCAACGTGTCATGCTCCACCTTTCTGTAATGTAACATGGATGTTGTTTTTTCATGCGGATAATGGACATTGTAATGGTTGATCTAAATTTTGTGAATTGTGAACAATTGATTGCATCGAACCAAAAAATTCTCTTGAACTTGCAATGTCTAATTATTGCCTTTCCTTTAACAGATTGGAAGGAAACGAGTACCTTGCCTGTTTGCCGAATGGACTTTGGAATGGTACCGTTCCTCAGTGCAAGGCTATTGGTTGTGAGCATCCTGGGACGTTTCCTAACGGAGCCGTGGAGAACAATGGACTGTTGCTAGGCAACACTGTGAGGTTTTATTGTCATGGTGGATACGTGATGCATGGACCCAAGGAGGCAACTTGTCAGGCTGATGCATCCTGGACCAATTCTTTACCACGCTGTGAAGGTTGGTGAAGTCAACCTTGAACAACACATCAAATTATGTTACTGAAAAAATTTCTTGTTTGGTTTGTTACTAAAATAAATATCATTTTACAGCATGTCAGATGAATCACTTCAAAACGGGACCAGCTAATGGTGGAAGTTGTACTCCCTGCCCTGCCAACTCACACACCCTCACCATAGCAGCAGCCAATCAGAGGCACTGCATCTGCAACCATGGTTACAATGGAATTCCTGGTGGACCATGCAACAGTAAGTTATCCATTTTATCACCAACAGTTTGTAATGAAGCTGACGCTTTGACTTCAATGACCTTTGGATGACATCAGTCAAAAAACAACACAGGTTTTATCCAACTACAGGTTACAAAATTTTAAATGTTACGAAGGTGCTAAGCTATTTTTTCGAGGAGGGGTCAGAACTTTTCTGCAGGGCAATGACAAATTGTTTTCAAAAATGGATGGGAGTTTATTTACTTCACACGAATGTTTTCCTGTGTAAAGTACGGGATCCATCTAGTGTTTTATTAACATAATTTTATTGTCTCTGTAGAAGTGGCATGTGGCTTGCTTGACGCTCCTGCCAATGGTCGCGTAGTTTCGTGCCAAGACGGGTACGCGCAGAAGTGTATCTTTGACTGTGACGACGGGTACATCCTTATACGAGGGAGCAGCGTTAGGACGTGTCTGTACAACGGCGTCTGGGATGGAGTCGAAACCGTCTGCCAAGGTAATACCCTTTTAGCAATCGATTGGGCAATGAAAAAAGTAGTTGTGCAACTACTAGTCTGTCGAATGTCATAGCAATGGTATCTAACGTCATGACACTGTAAGTTTTGACGTCATGAGGTCACCAAAGAAAACAATATCATGGAGTGGAAATTGAAATTATCGTTTTGTCTTGGTTTCTATTTTGATGGTTATTGTCTGTTTCATTTTGTCTTAGTTTCTATTTTTACAAGTTTTTTAGGCGGACGACCAAATACTCTGTCATTCGACAGACAATAAATGAATGGAGTAGGAATTTAATCAAAACTTCTCGGTGACAACCGCCTCAGTCCCTTAATCTTCTGTAGAACGCACAATCATTTTGGGGCAGTTTAATTTTAAAGCAATGGGCCTGAAACAGTCATCTCTAAAATTTGAATCTAAAGTTTTAGAGATTACCGCTGGTAGCAATGCTATCCTTAGGCATCCACAGGTTTGAGGCCACAAGACACCGGTCTCGACATCATCATATCTTAATCTTTCAGCTTGTCCAAGACATACATATAAAGCAGGCCCAAGTGTTTGTCTTCCTTGCCCTCCGAAATCCAGAACCGCTGGTGCCGCCAGCTCCATCAGTGAATGTGTGTGTATTGCTGGGTACGATGGAGAGAACGGAGGAGAATGCTCGGGTAAGAAAACGTTTCTTAAAGTATGCTTCAGGGTTTCGCTGAATGGGATGGAATAGTTATTCAGCAATCTTTTGTGTCAATCATAACACTCAAATTTTATAAAAAAAATCTTTAACGGGTTTCGCGTAAACAAGATTACAAGGTTTCTGTTTTCTTATCTGACCACTAAGAAGCATTAAAGGAATGATTTGGGGGGATAACAAAATCAATTGTAATATAAACATTTTTTGCATTTTGATTATTTCAAATAATGATTTACCACATGCTGTAGCGTCTTTGTTTACCTTCAGTAGGGCATTTATATATTTGTGTGTCATACAACTTTCATTTTTACCAACTAACATAAATTGAATACTACCACAATCCAAATTTGTTCTTAAATATTTAGATGTCGACGAATGTGCTACGGGAAAACATAAGTGTCAACAGAGCTGCACCAATACCATTGGTGGGTACACATGTGACTGCAACGTACCTGGGTACAAACTCAACATAGATAGCAAAACATGCAGACGTAAGTATTCAGCTTCATTATTTTAGAACGGTTAGACATATCTCACTTATTTTAAAGCACTGATACATCAAACTGGCTGGGTTCATTCAAGAGGTGCGGTGTACCTCGACAAAATATCAGAATATTTTCCTCTAATATTTATACTCAAGTCTGTTTTTAGATGTCCCTATATACCATTTGTACAGAGAAAGTAGATTTGTGAAATATTTTGTTAATTTCCAAATCAATAATATCTCAATAAAATTTCTATATGAACAGAAATACACAATATTATTTCACTTGTGTAGTGTGTACCTCAATTTGAATAATATGGATTTATTGCAGCTGAACACCAATGCAGGAACCTGACAGAATCCGATGCACCAGAGAATGGAGGCTTAGTCTGTCACCACTTCCATGAACAGAATTCACAAATGTGTTCCATCAGATGTAATCCTGGGTATGAGGTATGCCAGTAGGGTATGAAGTGTAGCGTGTATTTATAGCCCGTCAGGTGCTGCCACAATTGTAGGGAGGCAGAATATTTCTCAGTTTAACTGTTGCAGCACCATCACATAATTTTAGCTACCAAATCGCCCTTTGTACCAAACTGCTGTACTGCGGTACTGCGGTGATTAAGTGCAGGACTTTTCTGCCGCTTCCTAGTTCTGGCATCACCCGACAGACAGCAAAATCGAATGTATTGTTCATTCCTTCCTGTGGACAAATCTATAAAAAAAAACATTGTTCATCTCAGCTCTGCACTCAAACTGAGTCAAATGTTCACAGAAAAAAACTTTTTTAATCTTCTTTGAGAACAATGTAAAATTGAAACCGTTTACAGTTCAAGGGAATCGTATATATGCGGTTTTCCGAAAAAGGGTATCAAAAGTGTTACATTTTTTGTGAAAATTAGATATTCATTCAATCGATTTGAAACTGATG
>JBCAUI010515257.1:0-25049 GCA_038406195.1 Haplosyllis anthogorgicola | reverse complement strand
CATGTTATTCCAATACAAATTGTGAAGATGACCCGTTACTATCTATTTGAAATAAAAAGCCACTTCGCGACATTAAACTGACATGATATTTCAAAATTTAATTTGAATCAAAGGCGTCACAAAGATGAATTCAGCTATTTCAAAATACATCTGGGATTTTTATTATGTGAGACAGGAAATTCGACAACATGCGAGCTAGCTTCTCTTATGAAACTGCTTAGTGAGCTCTGAATGGATAAATATGTGTAAATGTATTTTCATTCCTTAATACTTTATGCTTAGTTTAGGTCATGTTCACTTGACAAAAGAACTTCCGAAATACTGTACTGAACATTGGCTTAAGTTTAGGAAAAACTGCAATACTCACCCATAGCACATTCAACAGGCGCACTGTTACAATGCGCGCTCTTTGCCTGCTTGCAATCCTTCAGGGTAAAACAATCAATCTGACAACACTTCTGTTCAAATATGTCTGTAAAGCAAGTAAAGTAGATGTTAGCAAACTTTTGTTTTGAAACAACGTAATGCTTCCTCAGGCAAATAGTTATTTTAGTACCAATTTCTTTCAGTGGAATTATCTGTTGTGGCAAGGGATAAATGAAAAAAAATTACCCCGGAATTGACATAGATGGCAACTCAAAGAGCTTACAATACTCCAGGATAATGGACATACGTTTGTAACTAAGATCTACACTGTAATATCAGACCGTTTGGAGGCATAAGACTACTCCGCAGACCTTTAAACTTAAATCTCCACACAAAGAGAATGTTTTATTAACGTAAAGTAGGGCTTAGTAAGAGGATAGTCGAGACATTACGGTCTCGTGCGCAAACCTTTCTCAGGAGTAAATGTTTTTCAGAGAAACAATCTGAATTATGTAATGAACTTCTACATTTGTACACCCGAAATTTAAATTGATTTGGGTTTAAGGATCATTTCAGAAATTCATTCCTTGATAATTTCATCACAGAAATAATACAAAGTTCTGCCAATCAAGAGTAAAGTTCAATTAAATGCACGAGAGAAAACCGGGTAATTGACACAAACAGGTGTAATTTGGTTAGAATGGACAGAACTAAATTATTGGGCATGATTTGGTGGTTGTTTCAGTACTGCCCCAATTTACCATTGTATTGGCATTAATTTGGGACTAACCAAATGAGGCATTCTCACCAATCCTCAGCAAACGTTAACCGACATGAAATGTGGAAAAGACGATAAATACCATTTATATCACATCTCTGCTGCCTGAGACACTGACTACATCTGGAGTTAGCACTTTTACATCTCCTGGGAGAGAATGTAATGGGCCTCTCCGAGGTGTAGGTCTGGTTAAAGATGTCACGCAGTAGGGCCGTGTTAGCTGTGCACACAATGCTGTTGGCAGCTGGGCTCAACCTCTCTGGGAATGTACCCTGTAATCCGGACATATATCAAGGTAATAATACAAATAGAAAGCAGTTGAATCCCTGCAACAAAGTAAAGGTGAATTAATACGAACAGCATCATTTTCACAGAGGGATGATGTGATAATTTTGCCAGCCCCCCGTATTCTTTGAGTTCAAAATCCTTACTGTGTCTGTATTGTACAAGGCCGCTACAAAAACTGATAATACAAAAGTTTTCAGGTAACCCCTTAGTTATCAGAAACTTAAAAGTAAAAAATTCAAAAAGTTAAAGCTAACTGTACTGTTTCTTATGAGAGTCCATTACATAGCTGTCAATAAGTGGGGACTTAGATATGATTTTTACTCAAGAATATAGACTTTAAGATAAAGAACATGCATTGGGCATTTCTTTAGGGAAGGTTTTCATGCCATGCTTTGTGATTTATATTTCATCGTGCGCAAGACTTCATTTCAGTTTCATGCAGAGTTTTACTCATTTCATGCATTTGTGCATTCCAGATGCCAGCATCCATTCTTGGTGTAGGAAACATAAACTGCACACATTCAAGGAAACAAGCATGTCTAAAAGACTTGCACATGCATATCTAATCAAATCAATCACTGTTTTGTAAAGGGCACGGATGCAAGTTTGGTTATGACAAAATAAGAGTAAGGAGTGTATCGTTAACAACAAAGGTTTTCTAAATGGTGAGGCTTTCATACATCTATATAGATAAATATCGTTTAACCGCAGTGTACCATTATCAACATTTTTATTGTTTCGAAGTTGGAAGATATGGTAATGGCAGACACTGTAAACCTGCTGATAGCACCGAGGGTTAAATAGGTCAGGCCTAGAACTGACGTTTATGGTTCCTCAGATGCTCGTAGGTTACAGTGTGTCAACATTTTAGCGGGATATTAACAATGCAGGTGCAGTCATATTTGGTGATATAGATGTATGAAACTTTGCCAAAATTACACTAAACAAAAACAAAAAACTAAATAACTTAATCAGAAACTGTAACTAATGATCCAGCATTATTTGATTACAACACAACCAGTCAAAACTTCCACATCTCTGGTCATAGGGGCATTAGTTTTCTCTCTCGTTGGGGGAACATTGAGCAGTTATTCCCAATTTAGCCCTTCCCTACAAAGGCCAAGGGGTAACCCTATTTGGTGAAATGAACAATATGTGATAAATAGAGCTGTTGGTCATCATGTCTGAATTGGAATGCTGAGTGCCATGTGGCAACTATCTCAAAACCTGAAAGAGTACATAAATAATTCTGTTAAAACTGGCAGGGTGACATCCACATTGTTTCTGCTGCTGTCATCTAACACCTGTTGGAATGTAGCTTCACACATAGAAAGGCAGTCAACAGACCAGAGGGGATAGTGGTGAGAATATTCCTGTCATGGACCATAATGAGAACATCAACATTGTTTTATGGAGTTGGTATCCAAATCAGGACATGTTGTTCTTTTTAACGTCTGGATTTTTCTGTTTTGTTCAAGGGATCTAGAATTGTCTGCAAAACCATGTGTGTACTGTCAGGATCAGAGGTCAAGGAATACAAGTTTTAGAACATGCAGAAAAGGGTAACCATGCACAAAATGCATCAAACATTCCCTTCATTTAAGCTTGTTCCCCCATGCAGTTCATCTTCAAGCACATGCAGAATTCGATGCCAGTCCCATGCCATGCCTCATTCCATCGAAACAGAAGTATGCATTGCAATTTCAGTTTCATGCATACAGCCTATCTTCCCCATGCACATGCAAAATGCAACAATTGTTTTTGTGTAGCCTTCATGCATGCATGTCTTTGATATCATGACATTTTCTTCAAGCAAATTGTCAAAATGCTGCATTCAGAAACTAGATAAAGATAAACTAAAATCATGCACATTTGTCCATGCACATGCTTGTCATGCAGCAACAAATAATTATGAACAAGTGAAACTTTTTCAAACATGCAATGTTAAGTAAAGTACAGACAAGGTTATACGAAAAATCATGCAAGTATTGATTTGAAGATGCAATAATTGGTATGATTACTTAAATTAATTGAAAAATTATCTCACATGCAAATAAAAGAAATACTATTATGAAATCCGCATTCAAGTAAAGTCATGCTTGTGCTGAACACAAATAGAACCAGTGCAACATGCCATATATTGCTCTCAAACATTAAGAATACAGACCAAGCCACGATGCTGTTTAGTTTTACAAACAGTCAAGAAATCACATCAAAGTTACTCAAGTAGAGTACTGTGTCTACTCTATACAATACACAACTACAGAGTTGCTTTAGCACAGAACTGTGGCAGAATGTGTATTGCATTCTCAAAATACAACTGTTTATTGTTTAAAACTTATTAGTTTTGTTGCTTATCCCCGTCTGGCACATACTGACAATTACTATACCTTTGCCTTTGTTTGTAGTAACATTTGTGAGGCACGAAAAAGGAAACAAAACCAAACCATATAAAATGTTAGTTTGTCAGCAGGACACTGTAAAATATGAACTCCTTTCTTATCAACTTCTGATTTGTACAAGCTAAACATTCATGAAACAAAACAACAAAATTTATATAAAGATAAAATTTAATGAAGGTCCTCAAAATGAAATGGAATTAAAGTAGATGTTTTAAAATTCAAAAGATCTAGGAAAAGGGAAAATAAACGTGGTCCACTTTTCACTAGATATGTCGATCTAAATGGAGATTGTACTGTAAAATACAAGTTTTATTAAACACGGAGAACTTAATGTATTGGTAAGTAATGATGACAACATGGACATACTAACTCGAATAAGAAATATAGAGGTCCATATGCGAGGGTCATACAACTCAAGCATAAGGGGGTCCAATTTACTATAGTTATGTCTTATTACACTAGAAATATATAATGCCGAATTGAGAGTCTCATCCAGGAAAATGTAGTTTCAGAATCATTCGTAAATTTGAAAACAAATAAAGAACATTACAACTGATAAGATCATGCTCATCCAACATGAGACAATACATATCACTTGCAATTGAATGCATGATAATATGTACATAGTGGTTAAAAATATACAAACCGAACTCAACGCTCATGCACTCAATAGTTGTATTTCTTAAAGACACTTGCTACAAAAAGTGTCACTATTGTGTTCACTTTTCTTTCTTCTAAGTATGTTTTGTTTGATTTATAATGTGAGTATTTGATTTCCTTCGATAAATCTACATACAAACCACAAGCTTATTGCATTCATTTGCAATACAAAAAGTCTTTTCGTATCGAAAAGAAATGTTATTTTGGCAGTGATTATTTCGGTGCTGCGAAGAAATGATGTGACTTTACAAGGTTTTATATACAATGATATGTGATCATGTCAGACGTGACGTTGTAAATAAGAAAAAAGTTGTGATATTTCTACGACGCGAAGATGAATCAACATTGTACGAAGTATAAGTCCTTAACATATTGTTGTCTTTGTAAATTGAAGAATTACCTTTCAGATAAGCAAAAGTTTAGATCTTCCTGCATTTATCAAACTACTAAGCCTTATGTTGTAAATATTAACAAAAGAGAATTCAATTCCATTTGAACTGCAACTTAGTCATCAACAGCTGTTTACATTATTTTGAAAACTTACCATTTTGGTGCATGCTTCATTAAGAGTCCGGAAGAGAAAGTTGTCCCCCTCGTTGTACTGGGACGGACACTTGGGCTGCTTGCTGTTCGACGAGTCACACGTTATTGGGCGAGCCGAGGTTATCCGATCCCGGGAAATCTCCAATGTTATGCTGTAGTAATCAGGTATGGGATGCCTAAAAATAGAAGACAGTCAATGTGTTAATATGGAATGTGTAACAACTGAGCATAACATGAACAATACCACACAAAAACCGGTCTAGTTGTGTTAATTGACACCATCCCTTTGTGGAATCATATGGAGTGACCAATACGTTTAGTTATCGTCAACGACAGCAGGTCTTTCTGTAGAATCCAAATGAATTTGTAAAGTCCTTTGAGTCTTTGACTTGTAATGAACGTACCTGAAGTTCTTCAATTCTGTCTGTGTATTGTTTATCTTATTGAAAATACCTTGTAATTTCGCGGCTTAAACTATCTTGCCGATTTGATAAATACTAAATACCGAACGATTTAAAAAGAATTACTTGCAATGATCTACAGATGGAACAGACAGGTTTCGAACGAATTTTATCGGCGAATATTGTAATTGTAAATGAATATTGTAATGTATCTTATATCTGCAAGACTATTTAACTTAGAAAACTAGGTCGGAAACTGACATGATACTGGTAATAATAGCCGATTGGTAATTTAGTAGGTTTCTTTTTGGGATACATTGTGTTATACTCTGTAACAAAATACTTTAGATCAGTCTACAATCATTGCCATTAGCTACACAGCACAGGGACACTGTCTAATTTATGTACAAAGATATTTAAGTTAGATATTGACAGTCAATTGAAATATTCCTAAAATATTCCAACTTGATAGATTGTATTTCACTGTGTCTTATCAATGCACAGAGTTTTGCTATCTAAAATGGAAATATCCATGAGCCTGGAAATATCAATCACAGATAACTGCCCTGAACACTAGCTCAATTTGTTGTTGTATTTTCTGACAAATGGTACCAGCTAGAAACTCATTTCAAAACTGCACCACTGGGGCAACGGGGAGAGTGAGAGAGCCAATTCCACGCCACAAAATATAATTGTATTTTGTCTAATACACAATGAGGGCCATGTGCGGAGTATATTATCTCTCTCCCTCGGGAATAGTCTGTTTCATTATATCATGGAAAAAATATTGCAATTTTTAAAAGTTCGTTGCCTTACACAGCCAGGAAGCCTTTACAGTCACATTGTATGGAGTTTGCGCGGGCTGAATTAAGGATTCGGACAGCTTTAGTTTCAGCAAATATTGAATTCTAAAACTCTAAATGAAATGCAGCAGACCTAAAGAATCGCAAACGAAGATTGTAAGCGCGTTTCTTTCGGAAAGGGCACAGCACTTGCAAAGTAAAAGTGATTGGACAGAAAGCTGCGACAAAAATCTGTACATTATCATTGGGTAAATCCAATAAGATAAGGCACTGAGTCGATAAATGTATTGGGTCATCTATGTGATTGAAAGATAGTATCCATCTCAAAGGGAAGAAGACTTTATTGACATTAGTTTCAAAATTATGCAATTGAAGATGGCCGAAGATTTGGTTGCAAAGATATATCACTGGAAGAGGTGCAATACATTTCATGATCAGATGTGCACTTAGTGGCCACCTAATGGCAAAAGGTTTACGCAGAGAAATTGTACACATCTACCGGTTCCTCTTTCTATTTACTGAAGTTCTATTTAATACATACAACTGTTTATTTTCTTAACTTCACAATTTCCAATAAATCTGATTTGCTTTTACATCTTCACACTGCAAGGCAATTCAACACTTATTCTTTCAATTAGTGGTGTCACGTAATTTGGGCGGCAAGCCTCTCTTTTTAAAACAGGACCAAATCAGCAACTAGTGCAGCAGTAATTTCAGAGAAACGAGTCTTGCTGCAAGAACAATCGCTCTTTGAAAGTGTAACCTGCCCTGGCCTGGTGATATCGAATCCGCTTGAAAGAAACATCGTCATTTCGTAATTTGAGAAATTGTTGACAACAACTTGGCATAGAGTGGTGCAGCTGATCAGTCACATGTATCGTTTTGCAGTTAATTTCTCTCTTGGCATTGCACTGCAGGCTGTTTTGGGACGGTTTTGTTTTGCACTTTCAACATTCAGACATGTACAAGTGGCCATCCCTCGCTAATCCATCACAGACCCGAGTGAGCCTCTTGTCCAACTAACAATGCACTAGACTCATTTGTTTTCTCTCGTCACACTTTCAACACGCTTCCCTATACTGATATCGCTGACTCAAGGAGGAAACCTCCTACAGGACTGACTGCTTAATTACACATCACTAAAGCAAAGACTCGTATAAATTTGCGACACCGACCGTTTGTATGTACCGACATGTTTTATATTTGACGTTTATTCCAAGACTATATCAATCACTTGTTCTCAATTCTTTGGGGTCCGTTTCGTTTCAATTCGAGCATTGTTAAAATTTAATGAAATTATTAATTACTTCATGACAAAGTTCCTTAGCGACCTAAGCGTTGTATATATCTTAGTTGACAGACACTCCGAACAAGCTCGGGATTAGTCCGTGGTTGTGAGCATATATGAGATCAAATGAATCATAGTTTAAAATAACGCACTCTTACATTTAAAACACAACCTGAAAAGGAAATAGATGATACTAATGAATTTACCTGCAGTAGTTCTGGACGATCTTATTGAATTTGTTTTTATCTTCGCTGTTGTTGGGATTACCCAACATGTACTTATTGTCACTCTCATGGTCAACATCCTCGTATTCTGGTATGACATTCACATTTAATATCCCAATGTTAACTTGCAAGCCAGACTCTCTTATCCAATAAAAATCGGACGCCTGTGTCTTATCAGTCACATAGTAAGTTGTTTCCAAATTTCTCGTACTGTGCAAATTTTCAAGAAAAACATTTTCCGATGCTTCTACCTTCAGCCCTGTTGGAGAAAATAAATTATTGTTAACACCATGTATGTTAACAGTTCATAGAGTCTACTATTAGTTAATGTAGAAACATACATACATACCTTTGTCGTTTCTGAGTTTCTAAGTTCATTCCATACTTCCTTTTGTGGGATTTTAGTGACTTTTGGTTTTATATAATACATGTTTGTATGTTAGTACCTACAATGCTACTTTTGGTGAGAATTTTGCTCAATACACGATGGAGACAACATGAATACCTACCATTTACACAAGATACATAGACATTGGGTGTTTGGGGATTTATTTGTTGGGATTTTCCTTTTTTCTAGACCCGAGGAGAGTTGACAACACACGTTGGTACTCACACGTTTAGCATAATAACGTAATGTATATTATTTAATATTAAATAAATTCCTAATAATGGCAACAATTAAGGGAAAATAATATATTTTTAGTTTTGTAAATTATCATAAGCGATCTAGAAATTGACTATTCATGATTTCGAATTGTGCTAGCAACTGAAAGCCTAAGATTCTATGTATTACTGTTCTGCTTTCTTATATTGTGCAATATCAAAAAAAAGAAGAAATAATAAAGACACATTCCATCAATTCATGCACTCTGTAAGTCAAATTTATATCCAGACGTATAATTAAAACTTCATGCATTTAAATTTAAGTCGATTTAATGTAAATGAGATTTACGATCGAATATCAATAAGGTATACTTATTTATCTCATGCTTTAATTATAATATAAATAATGATCTATTACAAGTCTTATCATATGTGATGATTTTACTACATTACCAAAAGCAACATCAAGCCAAATACAAATAGCTTGCATATCAATTAAGCTTCGAAAAAAAGAGAAGATGATATTCAAAGGAAACAAATTACCAATCAAAAGAATAAGTGAGACGGAATTTAATTTCTTTTCGAGGAATTGATATTGTGCAAAGTGAGAATTGAGATAACTGGATAGATTGTTCAGAAAGTGCATTTTCACGTGCAAATTTGTATTGTGCTTCGTTAGGGAATGATGAATTATTTGTTGTGTCAGATTTTCAAACATAATGAAAATGGTTCGATTTATATACTATGGTGACATAGTTTTTTTATACATGAATACGGAGCAAAATAGAACGTAAATTTTAAGTCAGCAGTCGTGCAATTGAAATGACTACTACAACTATGATAAAAAATAAAGAAATAACTGTGCAACATGCGCCTATTAAAACTCAGATTGTATCACTCATCTGCTGCTAGTTCCTTAGTTGAGTTCTGCCGAGAATTAAATTTGGAAATTAGTTGAAAATTAATGTAATTTATTGAAATGAATGAGGCCTTTGTAATTGACAAATTAAACAAAGACATCAGCAATTCAAATATGAGCCAATGCTTTTCATGGTGTATTTTAACAGTGTTCTCAGCTTTGTTTTCAGAAAAGGCAACAGAATTGTGTTACAAAGGAGTATCTTAAAGGTTCACAGCATTTTGGAATGACATGGAAAAGTAACTTGCTTTTACGCTTTATGTGCAAGTGGCTGTCCTTCGCGAGTGCTGAAAGATTTGACAAAAAAATCCCACAAGAGTATTGTTGTTCTTACTTTGAATGGTTTGTCTCTAGGACCAGATTACATGTATAAATATACTGAAGGGTTTATACCTATAACACGGACAAGGACAAAACATACATCACATATCAGATGGCTAACGTTTCAATGGACTTTTTCATTGGCCTGTTTTATTTTTTATAATGTGTGTGATAATACCATGCACTTCTGCCTCCATATATATTTGTAAAATGTTCGGCTCAGTTTGAACGTAAATTGGCTTTGTACTTTTCAATTAAATAACATTGTTCTGTTCGCTGATTTTGTAATATTTAGACATTGAAATGCAACTGTAGACAAGAAGAAGTATGGCGAAAAAGACGTTCTCAGAACACTGAACTTTGTCATAATTTCATGCATTACTTTGTAATTTCGTTACAAACAATTGGAAAAGAACTAAAGAATGGGAATAAAAAGAAATAAAGTAATAAAATAAAACAGGGCTGACGTAATCTATGTGCATCAATACCATCCTCTAACTTGTTTCAGTTCACAGCAGTGATTTCCAGCAGAAATTGAACAGAGGCTCTTCCTGGACTGTGGCAAAGGCATCATTCTGATATATATGAGTCTACGCTCTAATATGGCAATACCATTTGATAATAAAACCAATCACATCTATGAAGCTGAACTAGTGAAAGCCGGTATCAGACGGAGGTTTTGGTGCTTGTACAGATTGCTTTACCTTTATCTATGACCTTAACCTAAACAGTAGAAGCAAAAGCATTTCTTGGGGCAAGATTAGCTATCTTGCAGCATAGAGCAGCTAGATGGGGGAGATTGTGGGCGCAGTTTGGATGCAAAAGGAAATGTAATTCACCACCAAGTGCATCCACGGGGAATACTACATCAATAGTTAGTCAAATTCACTGGGCTTTTATGCTTCTTACAATTTATACAAGCCAGAATTTATGCTGATGTGTTTACTTCTAATGTACTCGATTGCAAGATATTATTGTATCTTACGAGCACTCATAAAATCCATTTCTAATATTCCTAAAATAGGTCCCCCGGCGCAATAAGCATAATCACTTCCTTTTACTTGTATAAATATTAACTGAATCATGTGCTGGGACCGGTGTCACTAAATTACCGTATACGTTTCAGCGGAGACATAAAAAAGAAGCAATTTATTATGGCAAAGGCATTTTCTCCATTTAAAGCAAGTTGATGATACATTTGAAATAGGCTCACCAGACATTGTGTATTCCACACATGCCAAAAAGCACTTCTTAACGACCTCTGTGTAAATTTAGTCTGAAACCAAACCACACGGTGTAAGAGATACTTAGCGTGTGTATGGTCTTTGTTTTTAGAAGAGTAAGCATGTATGCAAATTGAAATGGATTGGTGAATCTGGCTTCGGGTTCCATGGGGAGCAAGGCACCCCAGTCAAAGCCGCGTTTTGTGGCAGCTTTCAATTTGCTTTAGCTTCACCAGCCATTTGGGCTAGGATGTGAAAGCTACCAAAAGACGATTAGACTTTAATGCAAATGGACTTTGCTCACACAGAAACATGTCAATAGCGATAGAGGCTTTATGTAGGTGCGGTATGGATACGTGTTCCTACTATTCTGCTACCTAGATCTGTATCAGTATAAGCTGGTCACAGCTTTTTGACCATAATGCTCTTGCTGGCACCATTTCATGCCGAATAAATATCCTCGATAACACGAGATGCTTTTTGTTCTGGATGTTATAACCAAGATACCTAGCGATCATCATACATGCATATATGGCAGAGGGGCCAATGTACCGAACTTCTATCCTCATGCTCATTATCTTCCAAATGCTGCTGCAAGGGGAATCCACAGAAGGTCGCAACGGCAGCACTGCATATTTTTGTGCAGTCTATGAATGAGTTTGACCGACTAAACATAATGTCTCTCAGCAGGTGGTAAGGCACATTGTGGCACATTACATTGTGCTGTAGCATTGCAATATTTATATATGTTACTTACTTGCTGAGCCTTTTATATTCCATGAGCAGCAGGTTTGTACCATGTCATGTTCTCCACGGTAAAAAATTACCAGTTACAGTATTCGTCGTTTTGCCTTAACCGCTCAGATATCAGGAAGCAATAAAATGCCTACAACTCACGGGAGTTAGGATAGTTTCTTACCGGTTTTCAGGTTTTCAGTCCAAAGATCTTTCGAAATATAGTCTTCGTCTACTAAATAATTGTCATGACCATTTTGATTCTCATATTGTATTCACAATTCAAATGTTTATTCTACAGTAAATACTTACATAGTTACAACAGGTATTGTTAGGTATTTAGTTACACGGAGATACTTCATACGAAAAAGACTTTGATAAATACGCCGGACGTTTGTCTGAACCGTCTGTGAGTGTAATGTATCAGATAACACTGAACGCTGACATTTCAGTCCACTTATTGGAAATTGAATTTTTCATGAATTATTTCCAAGAGACAAACCATGTAAATTAGAAGTTACTCCGATTGACTTTTACTTTTGTTAAGCGCAGTTTGTAAATCAAACGTATGCAAAGATAATCCTGTTTTGCATAATTAATCCGTAATCAGATACTAAAATCCCACGCCCTGGGAAAGTGTTAAGCTCGTAAGGTAATCAGACGTGCTCTAATGTGCCTCTGACCCCCAACAAATTAGGCCATTAATCAGGTAAGATATAGGCCAGAAGTGCTTACTTAAGAAGAATCTACTGGTTTTAAAATAGGGAGGCCTACACGGCCAAACAACACATTTGTGTAAAGCGTCATTCGCAATGGGATTCAAGGCGAAGCTACGTGGCTCTAGTAGATGAAATGTGCCAGGAATTTTGAGCTTGAATGGACATTGGCCGAGGGTCGTGGACATACATCAAGCACACTGTGGCAGTTTACATGAAGAGCACATTTGTAGTTGTCTTAAGCTATCACGGGACTCGGCGGAAAGAGTTCATCTTACCAGCCCGGAAACATACCGCGAGTCTCCATGGACATCTGAATGGTGGCAAAGTATTAACTTGCTTTTGTAAAAACGGATGCCAGAAAGTCACTTTACCGCTCAGACCATGCAGTCCATTGCTGAATCCACCGAGAATTAAAGCTGCATGTTTTCAAATTTTGCCCAGTAAATTGTAAGCAACATGTTTGGTTTCACATAGGAAACTGGGTTATAAGACTCTTGGTATTTTCAGACGAAACATAAGACCATCGAATCAATACTGAGACTAATAAATGAAGCAGACGTTTCATGGCAAAGGTTACACTATTGATGTAGGAACGTTACTTTGGATGAAAATGTAACTTTGTTTACAGAACTTTCCCTCTTGGTAGCAGTGATGACATTGACCCGCAAAGCCTTAAAGAATCTCAGTTTTAAATTAACGTCACCACTTCAAAAAGTGCTTTAACTTCTGTATCACAATAACCTCAAAGGGCATCACTCATATTGTAATGAATCGATGTTATTTCCATTTCTTTACGTGTCGTGAAAATGGCAATGAAAATGTTAACACCTAATTGAGAGAAGCAAATGTATTTTTTGCTCGTTTCCAACTTACGACAAGTTTGTTTGCCTTTGAGGTCGCTTTCATAAATGAACTAAGAAACGGATTCGTACTTCTCACCAAACTTGACAGATTTTGTCAGATTTATAAAAAGCAGCTCCCAGCATACATTTAATGCATAGAAATAAACACAACAAATAAAACTATTTTATAGTTCTTCCCTTTCGAATGTGTGCCACGTTCCGGAGAGAGTCAACATCTTTTCGATATTCTCCAATCCCACTTCTTAAAACATACATGTGCCTCTTCAATACAGAAGAGAGAAAAAAACACTCTGTTAGCTGAGGCAATCAATCAAAGCCTGCTAGTATGGCAATTTGCACCAGGAAATTTCACATTTCTGGCCACTTGCTTGCCATGTAAATGCCGACGCTACTTTAAATATTTGGCCATGTGCTTGGCTTAAAAAACCTCGCATGAGACCAGTAACGGCAAAAAGTAAAGGAAGCACTCTTTAGATTTGAATTTGTGTACAATATTACCAGGCACATCTATCTATACCTCATTCAATAATGCGCAGCTCTCAATATCAATCTTGTATGGATCGAAGCCTATGTCTACCTGTGAGATGAGTGAGACTAAATTCAAGAAAAGCAGGCAGGAATTGGATTCTGCTACAATGTGTACTCACTTCAAATGTCTTAATATTGCACATACCAGTTCATACCTTTGCTGGTTCTTACAGAAATATTTGTCTGCATGACAAGCTCACATATGACTTTTCCATATTATTTTAATTCACGTTTGGTTAAATCCAATCACATTTTAAATGTAATGTTTACCCTAAGAAGTATTTAATTTGAACAAATAAGCTATGCTGTAGAAATGCTGGTCAGATTTACACCAATTATTGTCACGAACATTAAATCAGGGCAAACCACGAAGGGATTTGTTGAAAGTTGTTCGAACTCATAGAACATCCCGTCTAACAATATGAGCAAGTTACATGTTTATTGTAGATCGATCTTATATTCGTGGTGTAATTACCTATTTCTTCATGAAGGACCCCAATTTGTGCAGGGTAATCACTCTGGCTCTACGCAACACTGTCACATGCACTCATACCATCCATAAAACGATGACATTCACATGAAACTGCACTGTTATGTCTCGACGAGGACCCCATATATCAAACCTGTTCTTAATACATACTCCGCACCTCTTGGGCATGGCTGCCTAAGATTACAGAATTTCGCGGGGACTGTAAAGTTGTGTGATTTAAACCAGCACACATCTTCAGTGTTTCCGCGGCTCTGCCATTTAACGCCACCTCTGCCCGAGAGGCAAAGCAACATTTGATGTATGAGTAGAAGAACGTCCAATGAGAAGCAGCGCCCATCACAACCTCGGATCCGCGCTCTCCATCATGTAATGCAATCAAAGATGGCTGGGATGGAAACACAGCCTAAGTCCCAGTGTCAAAAACATTGCACCATTCTGATGCCCCGAGGCTTTATTGCACTGCTGTCTCAACTTCAGCAGCATAATTGAAGATTATATCTTATTTGCCGCCAGTGTTACCCAGTGAGAATTGTTATGTCGGCTAAAACGGAGAATCTGTGCAACAGGGCATTTGCAAGGGTATCCTCCTTGCCTGACCTTTCCCAGATTGAGTATCAATTGAAAATATGATCTGATGATACCTTGTCTGCAACAAACCACACGGGATCAGACAGTTTTTTGAAATCGCAATATCAGTCTAGTCACTGGTACTTTTTTGTCCCATTTTAACTCTTCTCTTGTCTTGTTTTATTTTTAGGAAAGACTATCAATTATTAAGGGAGACGGTTTTAAAGTTTATAACATAACAGATTTGTCCAGTTTGACTTTTATGGAATTCTTTCCAAGATTTTTAAGATCTCTCCTTCACAATAAATAACGATCTTTTTCTGTTTTCCACCGCAAAGAAACTTTAGATGTAATATGTTTCGGTGTTCGGTTGGTCCTGTGTGTAATGTCCCTTTCACTTTGTCTTTATAGTTGTCACACCCACATTAAGTGCCGGCTAGTTGGATAATAAACTTTCTCCAGAATGTGTACCGAATGATGTACATCAATAATTTGATTTGGCGAAGATTTAACCCGGCATTGAGAACTGTAAGCATATGAACGATAATAAGCTTACCGTGTCAACAGTTCGCTCAACTTTAACTTCGGGGTCAACCAAGCATTCTTAATGTCCACAGGGATGCTAACTCTGCGCTCATCCGGGACAACTAAATTTATTGCAGTTCCTCAGCAGGCATTGTCCCCTTTGCATTATTTATCTCTATCCTAAATCATTTAATATGGCCAGTCATTTTGTTTGTGCAGGGTCTGCTCAATAGTAGCTGCGGGTGGAACCGAAGAGAAGCTGCTGACATCATAAGGCGTTCAACATCCCCTTTACCCGCTGAACTCAGGAAATACTGTGCATTCACCAAGAAACCACTTCCCGTCATTTGCAATGAAGGTTTCTACTTGGAAAAGAGTAAATAGAATTCATGTGCATTGGCACAATCCCCGAATGGGAAGGCTCGGTGTTGCCTGGTTGTGCTCTCTCGGTGCACTTTATGGTTTAGAAGAACACAGGCAGAATAGAAATGCCACCTATGGGACGTATAGTAGAACTGGGATTACTGGCAAAAGAAGCAATACGGCTTCGACTTATCTCTTTTCATCTTTTATTTATAACTCATTTCCACCATATGATAACGGCATATTACCTTCTTGCTTTTCACTGTGCTAGAATGAAACAACAACGTTATTTCCATTGTTTCTGGCCTGAAATGTCAATGCCAAGAGTAGTCCGCAGAATTTGAATAATTGACGATCAAATGATTACGGAATTCGTGCACATCAGTTTTCGTGCTTTCGACTTTTAAACAACTTTCTTTCTTGTCGTAGGAAGATGCTCCGACTTGAAAGACAGTAGAAATAATATCCCCAGGAAGTGTTAAATTATGTAACAGAGCCCACTGGAAATGGAAGTCCTCAGCATAAGATCCATGTCACTTAATAATTAATAATAAAGCTTATAAACACATGCATCTTCATCCCTGAACCATATCATATTTCCCACAAAGATAGTATCAAAGGTTCCTTTGTAATTTTTTATTTTTGTCGTTTTAGGGACAGATTAAAGACATAATGATATCTCCAAACGGTTTACCATCAGCTCTTAGATATGGCACGTTAATATTAATCTTGTCCATTGCAATACCATATATTCCATTGTGACAAACATGAAATTATCCGCAATGCGGAAGCGATAATATACAGTGCTAAAATATTACCGTTATCGCAGTGGGGTTTGTTTGTTCTCACATTACTTTTAATTTTCACTTTTTTCAAAATTTAATCAGTTCCAGTCCCAGTAGTTTATTTCTATGCGTTCCAGAGTCCATAAACCAACGGGAATTCGCCAGTGGTAGTGCTCTTTTAAATTAGTAGGCTAATTAAACGGGGCAATATTGCCTTTGCCCCGAGTTGGCTGTCGAAACGGAGAGATAAAATGGCAAATTTCCTGTACTCCACAGACATTCTAATTACCAATTTATCTTTTCCTCGTAAGGAAGGAACTTTATGATAGAGACAGATATGGCCAGATTCAATCACTGTCCACAAAACATCTCCGCAAAGGAGCACGAATTAATTTGCATATAGACTTATGTATTGCCAACACGTCTCAAGCGCTATTTCTTTTTTGGGATTAGACTCAGTCAGTTGTATTACCTTTAAGCGGAAAGAATCTGCTAGAAGCAGCCTAGTTCAGCCGGGTTAGTCGCGCAGGGAGCGAGTTTTCCTAGGACTATGTCCCGTGTGTGGCCGATAATAAGGAATCTGACGAGAGATTAATGCCCAGCAAAATTCCATTCGGCTGTCTATTGAGTGAGAAAATATGGCAGTCAACTAAAGCTCTTTGTGGCTCATCAATGTGCTGGATTACTGTGGCTACAGATACATATGAATATGTGGTAAGAACGGAACTACCGGGACCAAACAGTGACAACGGCGGACTATTTAGTCGCAATGTAATACATGCAAATTGCCATACTCGCCGGACTCAAAACAGTCATTGCATCTATGTATTCCATATCCTGGGTCTATGTATCCCAGGGCTACCGATGAGTATTAATTAACATCATATATGTTACATACCTGACTTAGACTAAAAAGATACAGGAACGACAAAATATTTTTTTGGTGTAATTCCCGTTAACTTCTCCCTAAAACTTACGCTGAGTTTCTCCCAAAACCTAATGCAAGGATAAAAACATTGACGTTTATTTTGAGGCCAAATCTTAACAGGTATATATATACTAACGTTTAAAGGATCTAAGGACCTTTCTTGTCTGTAAATGTATGTCTGCTTTACCCATTCCTCTTGACAAGAATAGAAATAAACCACGGAAAATGTGGCTTTTGTGGGCGCTACTTTGACCAGTCCCAACACTTGTATGCTGCACATGTATCTCACACAGGGGTGACATGCTCATTATGGGATGCTAAAATTCTGGATAACTCCATCTTAAATAAACTCTCTGTCAATAGACATAAAACTATGATTACTCTGACATAAGCTCTAGGAATCTCTTCCCTGAAGATGTTCAACATTTTCTCACGATATACTTAATCTCATCATTTACTGACAACATATTGCTTTATTATGACATTAATATGACCTTGAGAGCATTGCTCTGCACTTATGCGGACATGGTAGACCCTCATAATTTTTGAGGGTTGTGCCATCGGCCCCATATGCGCAAATTACGCTACAATTTTGTTAGGTTTGCATGTGCGTGTTCCTGACAAATGTGCTAAATCTGCGAACCAACTTAGCTAAATCCAACTTTATGGGAGCAATAATTTAGCATCAGGGAAGAGATCTAGCGTGTGTGGCTCTCACATCATATTTCATTTACATTAACGAGTTGGCGGAAATGGTAGAGATTAAGAGACTGTGTCAACAGAGGCTTGAGTGCGTTTGCAGTAAGCTCATTGCGGCGGCGCTATCTAAAGTAACACTTCATTGAGTATCTGTATGGACATAAGGTCATCAGGTGTCAGTAGACACCTAGTATTGTAGCCATCTTCTCCGACTACTATAGACATCAATAGTGCCCTATCCTCTTTCCACTAGTCACATTTGGCCTGCATGTAAGCCTGTTTGTTTTATGCCTCATAGGCACTGGACTATAAATATATTATGCAGTCTTTCTCCTCCCATCTCCCTATCCAATTACACCCTCTGACGGAGTATCCCATCTATGGTCATTATTAGCAATACCAATCTCAAATTCATTTACATTCGACCTCAATGACCATAATTTGACACTGCGCTTTATTTATCCACATCAATAATGTTTAACTCAGTGACATTTTTGGCTGTTTATAATTCTTTTGTGTATATCCTTTAATGCAAACAGTTTTATTCCCGAAGCAAAGAAAACTTATTTGTTATGCAAGACTGTCTCAAGGGAAGTAAGAACATAATGTTAAAGGCTAAATAAATTCAATCTGCAAGATAAGAAAGGGTATTTGTCTGTCTGCCTCTTGCAGTAGACAGCACGGTTGATGACAATAGCCGCTACGGTGTAGGGGTCATTTTTCACTATTTCCCTACTGGAATTACCTAATGCTTAAAAGATTTAATCAGATAAGTCACATTAGAAAGATAATTTTCTGTAATTGACTGCGAAAAAAGAAGCCAAATTAAAGCATGATAAGTTTTCCTTCTGTTTTCCGTATTTGGAAGCGATTTTGTGATTCCAAAATGTTCTCGCTTTTAATTCACTTAAGCTTGAGCACGGCAAAATCTGCCTTAAGTTGGATCAGTCTGCAACTGGCTTAATTTGACGCACTGCTGTGGCAGGGGAATATTAATCATGTCGCCCAGAGTGAAGTAGTGGGAGGAAACTGGTCAGTGGAAATGAGCACACTGCCTGCAATGTGATAAACCACAGGTGAAAATCACTGCGGGGTGCCGGCAGGAAACACCATAATGTGTGCCAGTAAATGAGTTCCCCTTTCCAGTAGAGAACAGGTCTTGTGAAAGGCACTTGTGCGCAACAAATCTCTAACAAACGGGTCAGTGCTCAAAAACGCTTTTCACACCTCATTCCTTCCCCCATTTGTCTGGCAGTGCTGATTACTGAATTCACAGAAGCGCACAAGATGTGGAGTAAGATACTGGTACTCAGTTGGAGCTGATACCGGCGTACTGTGAAGGGGCTAACATCAAGCATCCCATTGGAGAAGACCTTGGCTGTCCACTTATCCCAGGACCCATCAATGCGAAATAAACCTAGTTGTCGAAGCCAACAGCTCACCAGCATACAAGCCATTGACAACAATAATTAGTCTCATTACAAGCATTCACGCTGCTCATAAGCATTCCGTGACAGTTTCTATCTTGTACGATGAAGGGAATAAGCCCTATTAGAGCTCTGTGCCTTTTGGCATGTTTCCTTCCAATGTAGTCCATCTCTGCCGCATACATGGTTTATTTCTGCAGCGCTTGGTAATGTTTGCCGACAATGGCTGTGCAAATGGGTCCTGTGTCGATGTTCTGAACACAGACCACGTTTTGCAACTGTGATTTACTTCTTGTACTTAGACAAACAAACTTATCTCGTGCCTTCGCCAAACAACATTCTAATCTGTATACAATCGCTCCGTCTAAGTCTTACAACAGACTGCACGGATCCATTGTGGAAGTAAATCAATTGGAAAGTAAACGAGAGATCTGACAAGACGAGGACATCAAGTAACCCTGCATGTTTATTACAAAAGAGGAAGGAATGTAAAATATACTTCGGGAAAACAAAAAACAAAAGCTTCAGAATTTATGTTGACTGTTCAAGTTTTCATAATTACAACAAGACAAAGAAAAACTAATAAACGCATACTTTGAATGAGTATGCAAAGTTGATAATTATGGACAACAACAAAAGAAGAGGAGAAACGTCTGAGAACACGCATTGACACTTTCATTACAGAGATATGTATGTTTGACGCTTAAATTCAGTTTATGAAACTTGATTGGTCATCACGCGATCAGTTGTATTAAATCTGATTTTACTTAACTTAAATATAAGACAACTTACCTGCAGATACATAAAATATGTCACTTTCCACCCGTTTGTGACTTATATGCTATTATCTAATCGGCTAGTCATCTATATTATCCTACCACATACTCCACATTTTGTAGCATGCAACTTTTGTGTTTTAAAATTCCGTATATTCGAACAATGGCATGCACCTAACTCTCTGTGAATTTACCTTATTTAGTACATAATAAACTAACACCAAAAGAAAAATCCGCGTCCTTTAATCTAAAGTATAGCTCTGCCTAATACACAGACATATGATGTCATACTACTGTCTAATGTGACATCATGATAGCTAAAACAGACATCACATGTACATGATTGATGACATCACAGGTTTGTGGACACAAACTTACCCTCAAGATACGTGGGAGTGGTTTCCTCTCCTGTTACGAGGAGAGGGTGTGCAGCATCTGCAAAGATAAAATAAAATAAATGTTAGTGTAATGATAAATTAGCAAACACTTAAATGTTATGGAACATAACGCGACTGCAACCTGAATGGTCTGAAATATTATTTATCTTGTGGTGCCGCTTATGTGGCGTATTTTTACATCAACTGCAGTTTGCACCTTTCTTTGTATCGAGTATTTTTCGACTATAAATTAAAAAGGTTAATGATTACAAATTGACTGATTTAAAGTGTACAGTGTTGCTTAAGTAAAACACATATTAAACGAACGTACGATACAGACAAACAAGAAACAAATCAGAATTTGTCGTCCACAATTTTATTCATTTTTAACTATTTCACTTATATTCTACGTATGTATTTACAAAGGGAATACACGCAAATGAACATATAAATTTTCCCAAAACTTCTACTTTATGATTGTTATAAAAGGGGCAGTCAAAAATTAAATAATGGACAGATTTTATTTGATTTTGTGTACATACTTCACATATCTTCTAATTTTTGTCTTTCATACTTCCCGTTTCAATTAGTAGTAGCACACCCAATAGTATTTGTGCTTGTACACCATGATTTTTCCTTGAAGGGTGCACCAATAGACATTTACTAATTTTTGGGGATTTAATATTATTATAGTATTTCACTTTCGGTTTGGTTGCAACTGGTCCTTTCCGTGTCATTTTACCTCAAATTTATACCAAATCCATTGCAGTCTGCTTTCATATCATTCTCACATGGTGGGCATTTCTTCTAATGAGACAGCTAACAACGAGAAATATTTGTCTCTTGATGGAGAACAAAATGTACGACTATATTGCTCCATATAGACTGCTAATTTATTTTGACATTAAGTAAATGCCACAATATGGGACCGAATTATAATTACAGTATGCCCCAACATTTCGACATTTTTTCTCTGATCATATTTGTGTTTTATCAATGTGAGGCAAAAATGAGAATATTATTGGGTCATTGTACATACGTAAAATAATGTACTTTCCGTAATGCAGAGCTAATGAGACATGTCTGTCTTCATTAGTTGCTGCTGCCTTATTATTTCATTTATCACATTCCTCTGTGTTGCGTCGAAACAAACTGATGGTTCAGTTTTCATTAGTTCACAAGCTCACTAATTAAGCCCACATGCTCTAGGCTTATGGATGATGTACACTATGTGAAGTAATAGAGAAAACTGTAATAAAGCCAGAAATTGAATCAGAGAAAGTCTCCCGTAACCCACATTTCGCCCACGTAATGCCATTTTCTGTATTAATGCAGAGCAGATTGAGAAATGAAGCGATGTTGGCAAAGGGATCTGTGGAATCTATGTAATTAGTAATGAATCCTGCTTAACTACCACTTATTTACACTGAAGAAGATTCATTTTAACAGAGAAAACGTGTAAATATTGACCGAGTCAGACAGGACTTGTACACACGGAGACTGGAGCATCTCTCAGATGACGATGTCGACCCATATCCACAGACATTTGAGCATGACTTGTTTTGTTCATTTGTTTCAAAAGTGATACATTTTATGTCAGTTTGTTTTCTGCAAAAATTAATACATTTCGTCACCAGAGTAGGCTAATTCATTTGACCATTTTAAACAAATTACGAGATCAGATGTATCAACAAAATTCAACATTTAATCATCTTCTTGTGTGTGCAGACTACATTTTAAGTTTCTGCGTCCAAAATAAATTTTTAGTAGTAAGTTGAACGGCCTCGCTTTCAGACCTTCGACTCAGCACGGAAATAATATATGTAGACAATCACATTGCTGGCATGCCAAATCTTCGTTTAAGCTGTACGTGTTATTTCATCAGTCAGACGTAAGTGAATGATTGATGAAACGGCTCAGGAAGTCTTGGTCTACAATTGGATGTAGAACCATTTCCATGTTTTTATTATGGTTGAATTACGATGGGACAGTGAAAAATGACAACCTAGGCAAATTGAGCCATTGTACATTGAATTACAAATGGAACAGGCTCCAAGTACTCGCCAGTTGCTCAACTCGTTTCTCATCACAACGACTAGGTGAAAGGCAGCCATCAATCCCGTCTAAAATTATTCCCCACATATCTGCGAGAACTGCAAGTGACAGAGAGGGGAGAACTGCCCCCGTGACTATGTGTGGCCTCATACAGCATGAATCATGTCAAATTTGTATATGTTTGACATGTCATTTTCCAGGGTAACTTGTTTTCCCAAGTCGCCTGTAAAGATATTGATTGTAACAAATGTTCTCAGCAAGGAAATTTCGTTTTATGTATTGTTACCTAAGAAATGACTTGCCTGTAATATTAAGCTGTTGATAAAGCAAATACTTTCCATGCAAATTGATTTCTATTTCAGCGGTGATCCAATACTGGGGTATTATGCGTCTTAAAATAGCTTGTTTGTCCAATCTAAATTAAGATTTGCCTGAACATTTACGTCTGATAAACACAATCTGCAGCAATTTGTCTTTTTTGCATAACATTTAGATGGTTCGGGTTACAAAAAATTTAAGTGATGTTTCCATTTAAAGGCACATGCTCCTCAAATCAATCTATTTCAACATGAAGAGAGAATTGCAACTGTGTCCAATAAAACTCGTACTTGCTTAAAGAGACAGTTTTAAACAAGTAAAACTGTTACTCAGATGAGAATGACATTTGAATTTTCATAGTTATAGCACGAGTCAGAACAGAAGTATTCATGCTGTAATTAACTCTTTGTGACTTGATCATGAAATGCGGTGTTCTAACTTCCAAAGACTATGTTCAAACATAAAAGAATACAGTGTTACAGATATATTTTAGCAAAACCTCATTCTAATTTCCAAGATTTCTAAGTTTACAAGAATTTATATTTGGGTCAGGTTTCAGATTTCAAACGTTTTAGAGCTGATTTTCGCATCCTTTCTCTTCCTGTCAAATTTGTCATGTTTAATGACATAGTTTAGAGACAATAATACTAAAATGTAGCACATCTGGCAGCGTTAACTTTTTTCGTTCTTTTTATGGCTGTGTGCATACATAGTTTTGATTTATGAGCGGGATGCAGTGTCAACTTCTGCGTTTTTGTTAGATTGATAATCCACAGGCACTAGACTGTTCTCCTAGACCACAGCTCTGTGGAACCATAAGCTTACACTCCAATCAACAGTGCTATATATCAGCACACGGTATTTCAAACAACTGTTGCGAAATGGTAATGTAAAAAGGTAGGAAAATAAGCTGGCTAAAACAATACCTCCCATACATTCTTTTTAAATTATATGTGTCTCAGATATCTGAATCTGATAACCCTAATATCACCACACTGTTTTATCAATTTATCAAAAATGGGAGAAACGTGTACAATAGTCAATGATAGTATTTATACATTCTCAACAACGCAAGCCTCTCCTTTGAAACTGGACAACTGCAACAGACACCACCATCACTTCAAGTCAGGACAGCCTACTGGTAAACCACTCTTCGTCACAGCCAGACAGGATACATTTTGGTGTACTATTTATTTTTTTTCAAAAAGAGAATTTTATCTTCTTTTAATGGTACCAGGCATTATCGCGATCCTATTGCCAGGCTTCGTAATTCTGATTCACATCAGGAACGTTAATAGCCGTAATTAGGAAATAAACATGGAAATGATGTAAACCAACATTGTGCACATCACCAACTCTCATCTCAGGGGACTCTTACGTAAATTGTTGTGATGAATAAATGCATGAAATAAGCATTACTTCATACCTTAGATGACCACTGGGAATCTATTTGGTACCAATTTCATATCAATGAACCATTATAAAAAACTATGGCTTGCTAGAAGAGGTCTTTCTAATACCACAATAGGTAAAATCCTAGCTAAAAAGACCCGTAGATGGATATTTAGCTGCATACAAATGGTACATCGAAGTGAATTGATAAATGTGCAGATGTGAAACTATAACATTGCATTATATTTCACTTGGGTATAAACCCAGTTTCAGTTTGCGTGAACATCATCTCAAGTGCCAAGTCGTAACTATTTCATGAGCAGACATTCTGCTTCGCGTCTATCTATTTTGGCAAGGAATACATGGTTTTTTAACCTCATGACATTAATTAATTAGAGACTAATTGGATACTGTTAATGTTGCGTTGTAGCGGTGCTCTATTGAAACTATATTTACGTCAAAGTATATCTAAAAGTAATCTATTCGTATTCTTGTCTCAACTTACAGTTTCAAATCACACACTGCTATCAACTCATCGAGTTTGTAAGAAGTGCACTCAGACTCTGTTTTTGATTTGCTTTCCAGCTTTTATTACCCTAAAATATTCCTGCATCAAGTCTATGTAGATACCAAATGATGTACCTTATTTTAATTTAGAATTTAGAATAGAACCTTCAAAAGCT
>JBCAUI010515246.1:0-12257 GCA_038406195.1 Haplosyllis anthogorgicola | reverse complement strand
AATTTACTACAATTAATTTATCGATAAAAATATTTTATCGATAATAATCGATTATCGATAAAAATCTGAGACCCCTATCACATACACATCACATACAACATCACGATTTTCAATAAACGTTTCATTCACATCCATTGTTTCACCTACGAGTCAACTCTGGGTATGCAAGTGACTAAGTGGGTGTTCAGCATAATTTTATTTAATTTGCTACTTATATAAATTTATTCCGGATAGTTGAAATGTCATACTTAAGTGTTTTGACAACATCATCGGATTTCTCAAGAAGTTTCCCTAAAATTATTAAATACATTGCATTTTTCTCTCAGCCATTTACTTTATTCACATTGTTTTACTTCATGTACAATAACTACATTAGCACCATAACTGTGTTTATTCTACAATAACGATAATACTTTTTGACCAGTATTTCGCACACAGCGATAAATATATGGCAAGTTACTGTGTGGGGGACCATGTTGCCGTAGCATGTATTTGAAGAGTACATTGTAAATGTAGTGAAAACAATTAGCACAGAACTATTCGCAAGATGGAGACTTTGTACAAATATCCCGTTTCAGGTCATTTGAGATCTTCATCATAGTTTTATGATTAATTTAGTACAATGAATTTAGTACAAAATACATTTCATTGTTATCATGCACACTCTCGACACCACTCCCTATTGTAGGATGCACACTCAGAGTTTCTGTATCACGTGCGCCGTTGATATTTTTATCCATAAGTAAAATTTAAAAAAACAAACCATTAATACATGTTCACGTTTTTGCCGTCATAGTTGATTCATGTATCAGCAGGTGCTGATGGACAACGTCGATACCAGTATTAAATGTCATTTATCACATATTCCCACAACTGACAAAAATATTCTATAGCTTCATTTAGTTAATACGTACATGTACATCATGACTATAAAAATAAAACTTCGGGTTCGTTGTCTTTTACGTTGAATTGAATCTTGTTAACAATCGAATCGTTCCAACTTCGTTGCGTTTTGAAAGAAACTGTAACCGTATCATTACGAAATATGCGAGGATTACAAATGGCATGATACATCGTTTGTCTTTGGAATATAAATACCCACCCCATGAACTAAACTATCAACAGATACTGACCTAAAAATTCACAACTAAATATTCGATGACTGCGACGTAAAATAAAATGAGCAAATGGTCCCAACAACTTCATTTGAACAGAAATATAAATCCTTAAATCTGTGCGCCTCCTAATCTCAGTCAGTAATACTACACATGAATGGGCAAACGTAATTTACATGAATCGAGATTAACAATGAATCTGGCAGATTATTGCTTGAACACAAAATAAATTGGTCACAAATTAAATAATCTTCACATCATCATCAGCAAAATTTGAGTAATCACAGTTATGCATTAAATACACACATTGACTAAATTGGGTTAATACTATGGTAATCTAGTAATGTTTGCAGCATTGTATAACCTTCGTTGTTCATAATTTTAATTTCAGCACAGTTCACTGTTGTGTATCATATTTCGCAAAATATTATAAAGCGACACTACCTGACATGATTAATGTCTTTTGGAAAATACAGAAAGCTTTTTCAAAAAGCATATTTTGAGGTTACAATTTGGATCTCTACTTAAGCCCTTGACATTTTGAACAAGTCTCAAGTCTGTTGTGTAAATTTATAATACATGTACTTTGATTGGGAAAGCGGTTGCCATTACAAAACAACTTTTTGACAGAACAGCACAATACGTGGGTACACAAGACACTTAATTACATTAAATTTACATTTTGATAGATTTTAATTAGCTAAATAAATTATTTCCTACTCTGTGTAGCATTGCGTGCTGTCACGTTTCTGCTACATCAAATCTATTACCGAAGTTGTTGACATCGTCTTTTTCCACTAGTTTCTCGAAATCATCCTCAGCTTGCACTTCATCTTTATGTAGGATGTCATTAGTGCTATATATAATGTATGAAAGGCGAGATATAGACCCATAGGTAGACACCTTGGAACCAAGGCACATTTGGTACTGAGCATGCTCAAGAGACGGATCACAGTTGATTGGATGGTAAATGTGGACCATGCCGGGGTCGGCAGCTCTGAAAATGGTCAAGTTGCTGGCTAGAACCCTGTTGAATAGATCCACATCCTCCTTGCCCCACCCCTGTATACTGGTGTCCAGACCTCCAACTTTTATCAGGTCTGATCTATAAATGGACACGATACCAAAACCGAACTGTCTCCAGTATCCGTAGTCTTGGGAGAAAGAGAAGGGACTAGTTCTGTCTTGACACCTCGTTGTCTCAAGCACACCCGTTTCATCGCATACAATCTTTGGATCATACTGACTGAATACTATTGGGTAATACACCTGTTGGCTCCGGATTGTGTTCTTACGAATCCTGTCCAGGGACTCCCTACTTATGTAGATGTCTACATCTACGAAGAACAGCAGGGAATCCTGCAAGAAAAGGGAGGCTCCCTGTTGGAGAGCAATGGCGCGGGAGAACAATCCCTTCACCTGCTTGACGCGGAGATCATGGTGCGGATATCGCGCCTGTATGGTGCGCATGAAGTCTATTGTGTCTTCGGTGCGATCATCCGTATCGCTGTGAAAGAGCATGACTACAAGGGCTACTTTTTCACTATACTGAAGACAGGCCTCCTCTAAATTATGCATGAACTGCAAGAAGGTCTGAAATCGTCCAGCTAATGGCAGGATGAAATGGATGGTTGTATTGAGCACCACATTTTTGTATGAACTAGCATCACCGTATTTTTGAGGCGTCCCTTCGCCCTTACTATTATAAAAGCTGAACCTGTTAAACTGTTGTTGTACCATTTGGAAAAAAGCGGAAGTTTGCGTTGAAATGACTGGATTATTCGATTCTGGTTTGGAATTCTTTGGCACAGGAGGCTCCTCGATGACTTCGAGCTCTGTGAATGTTTGTTGTAGGTACGCGTGGCGACGCACGGGCACGGTCATGCGTCGTCCCTTATGCTTCCTGTACACTAACATAAGGTCTAATATATAATCTGCAGAGTACAAAGAGTTCACTCTTCTGTATCCATACAGTATTTCTTTGAAGTCTATCGTCCGACCTCTCTGCCGTGCGTTTTTATTGATCATCTGCATTACTTGCATCATGATGTCTTCAAGTGCAATCTTGAGCGCACCATCCACCCCGTGTTTCGGATTGAAGTTCAAGTGTGAATAGACGGACTTCCCAGTAAGGAACTCCCAGGAAAGCAACTCCTCTCTGCCCTGGGGCTGGAATTTATTAAGAGATGGTGCCAGTCCATACTTGTTGGGCTCCTCAGTGCTCGTCTCTCTGAGTATGGACTCCATGGTGTTGATCTCACGCTGGAGTAAAAGTGAACGATGCCTTTCGTTGTAAATGTTGAACTTGCTCAAGTAGTGGTGCATACGGTACTGGTACGTGTGGTTTTTGAACGGATGGAGTGTCATGGCACGATGGATTTCTTTCGTCTTGAGGTTGTGGGTGTACGAACCATTCGGTTCCTTGTGATTCTGGTAGAACAAATGTTGCATCTACAAATACAGGAAAGACAGAACATTAAATTATGGAATAATGTCACTTTTTCAATCACATTCCGTTATTAGTTGCTGCTTTAGTTTACTCAAGTTGAGCTTTCATTTTACCAAAAAGAATTCCCGAAAAAAGGCTTCATTTAAACTTCAACATGATGTGTTTGTTTTTCAGTTCTAGAATTAGATATCTCCCCCGAGACCATTTTCTCCCAAATTCTGTTGCCAAAGTGTCGGATTATCATGCGATATGACAGAAAATCTCATTTCAGAAACAAACGCCAGTGAAACCATCAGCTATGAACAAAACTGCACACAACACTGAGGTGGCATTGAATTCAATTTGCAATATTGCATATCCCTTGACAATGTGAAATCAATCTAGAAGTTAAAACAGCTATTGGCTGGGCTGCTGAAAGACACGGGCCTAACTCCCTGTTTCTTCACTTGTCATCCCCAATCAGACACCTTTAACATTATTCAATTTGTTCTCCAGCAAAACTAGCTTCTTAGGATTTGCGAGGGAAAAGCTTTAGTTCCCATAGCAACATGCTGAGTAACTGCTAAATGGCCAAATGGTTCTTACGGATGACTTTGTAATCTCACAGGCTTTGCTTTATCTGGACTGTGGATTCCAATTCGTTGGGTTTTCTGCAAACTTTCCACCCAACCCGTTTCCATACAGTTTACTTAGGCAAATGAATTTCACAGGCTTCGTATTTGCCGTTTCCGTTTAGCTCAAGTGAGAAATTCGACGCAGCTCAGACGGTTTTACTTGCAGGTTTTCTTCACTTCTTTTTAAAATCAATGAGCTTAGTCATGAAATATTATGCAACTTTTCATTGCACTCATGAATTTCATTTTACGGCAATGGCGGATACGTGCAACTGATTTACTGATGAATAAAATGGAACAATGTAATATATAGGAATGAGGGCAGGAAGTAAACATTTACATAAAGTTACATCCACAACTGACATTAACGGTATCCAGAATGAGATAAAGGCGTTTGTTTCTATCAGCCTGATCAGTTTGTTACTCCTCTTCACAATAGCCTTGAAATATTGATCTTTTTGCACTGTATATTCGTCAGTCCTTTTTCATGTGATAATATTCCTTTCAGATATGTGGGTAAACTGCTTTCTGTGAAAAGATAACAACAGTCTCAGCTGATTCTGTCAATTTATGCAATTATGGAATAAATTAATGTGGTCATATGGGCAGACTCGTTGTTGTGACTAGCCTTAATCGCGTAAAATATAAGTGCCGATAGTTCACGAGCGCTGTACATGTCCAGTCGCACCGAACACAATGATGCTAATAGTAGAGATGCATTGTTTTCTCTACATTTTTTCTGTGGACAGAACAATATGGGCTAAGTGCTGTAATGTAATCTTGCGTGAAGGACGTTGATCTTGTAACAGAAAAAATAACAGCTTCGTAGTAGCTGTGCTCATCTAAGTATGACAATCCACCTGGATTGCTTCCATCTCTCCTCGGTTTTAAGGAACTAAATCTGTGCAAAATTACTTCTAACAAAAATACCTACATATAAACTAGTTACAGTAGAACCTGTCTTGAGCGACAGTGAACTTTTCACTTCCTAAAGTGTCGTAAATGGCAGGGTGTCGCCCAAGATAGGGTCATTTAAACTAGTTTTAAAAGCCAACATACTAAGGAAAAAATGTCGTAAAAGGATGTCGTCCAAGACAGGTGTCGTTCAAGGCAGGTTCTACTGTATAAGTACAAAACTGGTGTACATACATGTATTCATAACGCCACTGCATGTTAAATGGGCATGGCTCTTTGTGCTTTCGGTCAAACCATTCATAAAAGCTTGTCTTTATGAAAGTATATAATTGGCATAAATTCGTGGAAACACGAATGTTTCTTACGTTAGAGCTATAAGCGTTGCCGAAATGCGGCCAAATACTTCAGCGTGAAATCCATTCACTGATGGAAATTATATTTATTATGTCCCACCGGGTTCATGTCAAGCCAGTGAAGAAATCTCGTGGAATACCATCGCGTGATTTACAAGTATCAGACATAAACTGACAACTCTCACGGGTAGAGCGCTGTGAGGCTCCTCAACTTCAAAGTGAATCGTAAGAATTCCAGACAGAAACATGTGCTCGTCTGTAGAATTTACCTGCGGTGTAATCCCTCTGTAGGAAGTCCGACTAATGTACAGAGGAAGGATCAACCCAGAACCTACTTAAAATGCTGCAAATAGTGTGATTTTATCCCAAGGTTAGGATCCTGCTAATCAAACCTAGTTGGCTAACCAAACCATGCGTGTAAAATATGAAACTGGGGTTCAACAGTCTCAATTATGAAGCATGGGATCAGTAATGAGTGCAATGCAAAATACATGTAGCATAGTGTGCTACTATCAGTTGCATGCTAGAAGCAATCAAATGCTTCAGAAAAGCATGATCGGCAGCAATCAGCATAACTATCGTATGTCGTGACCTCATAAATGCACTTTACGTAGACGGTGTACTGTTCATCCAAACAGACCCATCGTATTTGCCTGTGTATATATTACATTGCCTATTATCATAGAAATCTTTCGGTGTACGCTTTCCAGCAAAAATTAACAACGGCCACAATCAAAATAGCTTCATCAGTTTTCATTTTTCCACAAAAATGTACGAAAGCTGGCTGTAAAAGTTGGGATACAGAGATACGAGTATGCTGGGGGCACAGTGACATACATGTAAAAACGTGGGTTATGGACCTTGACAAATGGA
This sequence comes from Haplosyllis anthogorgicola, assembly GCA_038406195.1. Classification (NCBI taxonomy): domain Eukaryota; kingdom Metazoa; phylum Annelida; class Polychaeta; order Phyllodocida; family Syllidae; genus Haplosyllis; species Haplosyllis anthogorgicola. The sequence continues at coordinate 5,938 of JBCAUI010515246.1, read as the reverse complement.
TGATACGTATAAATAACTCCAGATTAGATCAAAATGTTCACTCGTGGCACATCAATCAGATACATGTGCATTGTGACTGCAGTAATCCTAAAAAAACCAAGTGATTTATGGGCGATAACTCCCTGTTTCACATTTAGCTAATTACCACTACACATTTATCAGCAATATTGTGAAAGTTGAAACTTTTGGCCCACCTGCACTCGGGGTATTGTGCAAGTCTGACTGGAGCTGGCAGCTCCAGGTGGTTTAGCTCAACAATCACCTGATGTTCGTCCTACTCATTCCATTGGTAAATCAACAGCGGTCACCCCATGCGTTAACTTCGGGTAGGTTGAGGGTTACAAATCTGAAATCGTATTAATTTTGCTGTGTTTTTCGTCAAATCAACACTTGACCTTTTTTACCAGTCGCGTGTTACATGCAACTTTTTAGAAACATGCCATGATGTGTTCTTGATTTCTCATCCATGTTCACAGTGATTATTTTCTTAAAAAGTAAATGTCGAAGGTTATTACAGTGCGAGTAAATATACATGTAGCCAATTCCTTGCCACTTTTACGCGACAAAAAACTTTCAATATTGTTACAAAAGATTGACAGATTTTGTATTTTTGTGGCTGCTGCTTCCAGTTCAGGACACTAACTGTTAAGAAGGGAACATCCGAGGCCTTCTTGTGGCTCTGCCAACTGACAAACGAACAGTAGCTGCAAGAAGTTCGAGCTTTTACTGTGTAAAATATGAACCATGGCCTCGTGTCCGCTCCTTTAATTGAATGGGAAATTGCTGTCCATGTATTACCGTTAATGTCAATGTGTACAGCTTGTTTCTGGTGTTATTAGTCTCGTAATGATGATAAAGCGTGATCAAACAAGACCAGTAAAGTTTCCACCCAATTATACATACATCTACACAATTTTGCTGCAGAGTAACAAAGAATCTGTCACTGGAGTATTTTTACTCAAGTTTCTTACGTCGTAGCGTAGTGTTCTGCAATTGTTGCTTAAAGATGAAAGAAACTTTTTTCATATCCCCGAAAGAAACAGGCAAACTAGTTGCTCAGTATTGGTCACAAGAAATTTATTGGGGTTAGCCATCTTTAATTTTGTACATGTCAAATTTTTGACACCAGTTCAGCTGGGTGCATTGAGACAATATGGATAGTAATTAGTCACAATGGAAGTGATCAATACTATAAAGTCAATACATTCGATAATTTCTACCATAACTCTTGCCAACTATTATTAACGAATGAATGGAAAATAAAACTCAACTACGTTCTACTAAAGTTCTTAGAAACATCAGCTCTCAATCCCTTTCAACAACAAACAAAATCACACTAACGGTGCTTTGATTTACTACACATGGCTACCAGCTATTGGCAGTTCATTTTTCATTTATCAAAATTCTCATTCCAAGCATTTTTTTCCTTTATCTAATATCTGATACCATGCTATAGTATACAAGATACCCTGGAAGAAAATCGTAACAGAAACAGTGAATATTAATAGAACAATTTTGTCAAGCCTCAGGTATCTGTGAACATACAGCAAGAAATGTGTATCCAAGATCATAATAAAACTTGCCCAAATGCCTCTAGCCATAACATTTCCCCGCAAGTTAGACCATGGTCTAATCAATTGGGAAACAACTCACAATTAAGCCCATGGTCTTTTTTATTTTTATTTAAAAATCTCAACAGACAAAGCTGTGTTAGGTGTACTCAGAACCCTTATCACAAGGTTAATTCCAACTACATGCTACATTTACATAAATATTTCCCACTTGACAAAATTTCATGTGTGAAACTTTGTGCACTTATCAAATTTTCCTACAAAGTTCCTTCCTTAACTTGTGGTCTTTCTAAGTTATTAAAAATAATAATGCTTTCCCCAAATACAAGACCATCTCCCCACAGATAAGACCATGGTCTTATAAATTTGATCAATTTTATTTTCCCTAAAAGGCCTTCCCCCCACGAATAGGCTAACTTGCGAGGAAACCCGGTATATTGGGGATATGATTGTACGCCCGACGGGAAAGATAACGACAGGAGAAATATTAGCAGAATCTAAGGAAGTACAAATAGACAAAAGATATGCAAGTGGAGAGACACGTCTCTGTTATCCACTGTACTAACAAAGCCCCTGGTGGAAACCACCTGAGAGTATGACAAGATACATAATATCAACAATAACACATATTACTTGCACAAAGCCCGTAAAACATCACTGCTCTTCAGGTACAGGTACATGCTATCGTCTGGAACTCGTCCCTCAGTCCACAATGGTACATGGTACAAAAACCACAGGCATTTACTTAGTTACATGACAAGTTTTTCTTCGAACAGTTGGAAAAACCAATTCAAGGAAATATTCATTGCTTCTGCCACTCTACAGGAAAGACAAAATTCACAAATAGAGAAGTTGCATTTCTGTGATTCAGATTAGCAATTCAAGCGAAACTTGTGCGTCTTAATTCGCGTTACCAAGGGAAATTATTACAACCAGATCTTTGTTTGAAAAGTCATTACTGCAGGAAAATCAAATCTTTTTTATCAAATATATTTACAGGAAAAGATCCGTACAAAATCTTTGCTAATACTTGTAAACAACATCCAAATCTGTAAGATTTTTGGAATAAATTTGAATGAAAAACATTACATCACTTTAATGTTCTGTTAAATCAAATACTGAGCGATTGCATTTGCTATCGTACAGTGAGTAAACGTCTGAATTTTACTGTTAAAGGTAGTTGAAATCTTAAATGAAATGAATATTCTGAATTTTTCAAAATACATTGCTATAATATTGTTCATGTTTTAGATTTTCAACATAACAATATGGTAGATAATTCAAGGGCATGAATAATGTGTGTGTGCAATACATTCTCATGTAAACTTCCCAGAAAAAATTCGTACCTAATTGGTATTCTTACATAAAAATAGTTTCACTGGGTCGAATATTTTGGTCTAGATTGTACTTTCTTTTGGCAATTTTTGCCTAGATTAACGTTATAATTATTTCTTTTATGGTTAATTTGGAGCATATGAAATATTCATTGTGACTTACAAATAGAACGATGTATTATATTAAAATAGATAGCTACAAAGCCTACAATGTGTTGTAACAGCTTTGAACATTTAATTAATTACTGCTTTATCAGTACGTTACTGTTTTATCGACTGTTCGTTTTTATTAATATCATATAAATTTCTATATGTATTTTGTATCTGAATTAATTAATCAAACATATTTCGATAAAACCATATCTGCACTTTACGAGGTAATATTTTGATGAACAGTGAAATGTCATCAAAGTTACTCATTCTGAAATGCTAGAAACTTATTTTCGCCACTGAACAGAAACTTAAACTCTTAAAGGTTTTGTAAAAATAAAAAAGTTTTTAAATAATGCCATTAATGGCGATAGTATCAGCCCGATATGAATTACGAAGTACAGTCACGCATGGCAGTGCATGTGCGGAGAATGTATCGATCGTCTGTCGTACATTGACAATGTTTTGAACATTTATCGAACTGGTTCTTTATTATCCTCTCTTATCCTGACGTAAAATTGGGAGATCGTAATGACCTGATACCAAATAGCTCCCTACGGAACTGCACTTTGTGACCAGGATATAATCTGGAATGGTCCCTCGTTGCACTGCTTCAGGCCTATTGGTCCTGGACCAAAAACTTCATCACATAATTCACAGAAAAAGGCCACACAACGTTTTTCATGGCAGTTATATCAAATAAATTGTAAATATTGTAACATTGCAAGGTCGCCAAGTACCACAACTACTGACACATGTACAACGGTTGAATGGAAATATAACAGTGTTTCTTTATTACAGTTCGCGTATGTATCAACCTCCATTATAATTATCAGTAAAATTAAGTGTCTAATAAACCAATTAAAGATCTTGACTTTGTTTTACGTACGAATATGGATTTGAACCCTTTACCTCGTGTTTTTACATGGCTCGTAAAATGACTCTAGCAGCACAAAACTAACGGTGATGTGATATCGCCTTCTGAGATGAATGTGTAGAAATTGACTTGTCTGTCATCGTTTTTATCTATACGAACTTTAGCTGGACATAAAGTTATGAGGTTTCTTTCTCACACTATGTCGTCTATAATTGAGCAGATACGAGTACCTGTTGCTCCATTCAGATCTCAAAAATTGACAATACTAAATTATACCGATTAAAAATGGTTTCATCGTCTATGCGTTTGGAATCATTCAAAACCTTCCATTATATCGCCGGAATCTGTTGCTTGCGCACTTCAGTATTTCACGGTAATTCACCCAACACTAGGCCTAGTTCAATGTTGGCAGGAATAACGAAGTTGGTCCAATGCTGGCATTTTCGCAATTCGATCTGAATGTGTCTTACATAACAAAAATAATGTCGAAAAATTGTACCAAATACCTGGTTGAAAGCATTGAATGTTTCTGAGGAAGGAAAGAAGTGTACTCGTACTACTGCCAAGTACTATCTTGAGATTAAGTGAGATAGTTATACTTTTTGTGCGGTCTTATTGAGAGATGTATATAACGTTGCAATCAACATTCGGCTAACAAGATTATCATCATTGCACGAGTGTTATGCCAACTTATGGTACATTAGTGCAAACTATATACTTTGTTACTTTTCTATTTCGACTAAGGACTTCCATCGTCAAACGTCTACTTGCACCTGCAAGTAGGTAGACAATTACATAAGATACACTCCAAAGTTTATCCACATCACGCGGAAACCATAAGTTTCCAAGCCAATTATTATTCAATAAACCGACAAACGGATTTTATCTATTACCTACTCACCTTTTGTTAATACGTGTATATAATATTTACTCCTTCACTTATTTACTTTTTCGGTTCCAGATGGTACAGAAACAACCAGACAAGTCTGATAGCAATAAAGAACTGCATGTGGTAAGAGTGACTGAGATTGATTCCGAACAATTGCAAGCAATCCTTTCTATGGGAAGGAATGTGAATAATCTGACTCCCAACATTAAAGCCATATAAATCATGAAGATGCAATTTAAGTGAAGCTGAATCGACATCACATAAAAGAGACAGCCATAACCCAAGTTGGAAAGTTTATCAATTATACAAGCCAATGATCCACCATGGCGAGTTCAGTCTACCGTTTGAGCAGTAAGCTGTAGCAAGCAGTATGGGTGGCAAAACAGGATTATGTACTACAGCGAAGCAATCATATCTGTCTGTGGCGGAACTCGCTTTGAATACTAAAGCGTACATCAACTGAAGTGGATCTCATTCACCGTGTGTGTATCTATTCTTCATGTCAAATAAATCGCAGCGAACACAACTTTTATAGACACAAGTAATACGTGGAAAATGCTTCATCTTACCTAAGGACCTGACGGGAATGACAAGGTGGATCAGACAAATTATAATGTCTGCCGCATTATCACTCTGGGCTTCCCACTGATGAGATTTTGTACTGCGGCAATGAGGTATTGTCAGTGAGTACATGAGGCTGATTTGCATGTACCGTTTCAGACAGCATGATCAGTAACAATACCCATAACCATCCCATGTCGTGACCTCATACACACAACGCTGCTCACCTAAACATTTATTCTATGTCTGACATATGTTATTGTTCTCTCTCCTGTGGGGGCCTAATGGATACTCGGTACAAAGCATACCATTTCGTTTTTTCTAGCACAGTAACTGTAACAGCACCGTTAATCTACCCGTCGGAACCATCCATTATCAGCGATCCGTCTTTCAGTGATGTAACAGCTGATCTTACTACCAAGAAAATAGGTCCAGATGGACCTGAGCTCATTTGGCATTATCATAAAACTAAGACATTGTAGGTTACAATATCACATGAATACAAATGAAGTGTCTAAGATCAAATCCTAAATAAGTGACCTATGAAAAACATAAA
>JBCAUI010515235.1:0-12257 GCA_038406195.1 Haplosyllis anthogorgicola | reverse complement strand
CTGTTGCGTCTTAGTTCTCATGTCCATTTTATTTTATCTTTGGCAGAATACTTCATGCCATATCTGCCTCAGCTGTTCATAACTGTTATTAAACTGTCAACAACTGTTAATAATTATCACCAATGAGGGAATAAATGTTATGGAACTAATTCTAAGCTTTTGCTTGCTCTGTGCATTCACTCCGCCTCACAACCAATTGATGCTAGTCAACAGTATAAGGCCTTTTTTTAAAAATCATTTGGATTACATTGCACTTTCATTATTTTCAAAGTGCGGCAATCGGAAAAAAATAAAAATTGAACTTGGTCCCAAGAAACCAAACTGTTTATAAATATCGATAAAATATTTAATATTTCTCAATCATCTCCTGACGAAACTTGTTACAATGCAAAAATCTTGCCGTGCACATCATGTTTCAACCTCAAATGAGGTTGGTTTTTTTTTTGGAAATCCCGATTTCAAAGTGCGGCGGGAAATTTAATCCAAACAATTAAATAAAAAAAGCCTTATTTCACTTATGCGAACTTTACAGATATTCAATATACATGTTTGTTACTTAAGCATACTTTGGACATTTCTTACACAAAAAGACAGGCATAAAGAAGTCAAGATTAATGCCTAAAGAGGGAATGGCAACAGAATTCATTTTTTAGCGTTTTTAGGTACAGTAAAACCCATCTTGTGCGACACTTGACTCTTCCCACCTAAAGTGTCGCACAAGGCAGGGTGTCTGTCATGACAAGGTACATGTAATTGAAACTGGTTTCAACTATTTTGTGCACAATGGAAGTGTCGTAAAAGGCAAGATGTCGCTCAAGACAGGTGTTGTTCAAGATAGGCTCTACTGTACAATCAAGTGCGTTTTGTACTGAAAACACTTACAGGTGATGCCGCTTAGCTCGAAAATGGATAACTCGACCCTTTTAAAATGTCACACTATTGGGTTTTCTTCGTAAATTATTGTTTAACTCGAACTTCTGCTTGGCTCGAACTTTTTGGAGTCTCCCTGCAGGGTTCGAGCGAAGCGGGATGACCTGTATACAAATTCTGAGCAGTTTACAACACGAATCAACAGACGGAATGATTGAACGAATCTTTCGGCACAAAATGGTTTGTTTGGCGCAAGTTCACAGCCAGGACATTGTGTAAATCTAGAAACAGAATCAGTCTTTGTTTAAAATTGGACTCGAATACAACTTTTTTACAAGTGTTTCTTTGGAAGGAATGAACTTATCACATGAAAAAATATGTCAGATTTTGATGAATGCACTATTTATGTGAAAAATGCGCATTTAAAAGCGCATCTTTTGCACTACCAAGATTAGTAACATGAAATCATAGGTTACTGGAATAAACCATTTTATAAATGCTGATGCTTTACATGAAAAAATCTATTTTGATATAAAAGAATGTAAAAGGAACGTTTCACCATGCACATACAGTAGGCGTACGCAATCATACAATTATTATACATAATGTTCTGCATTCTTAGTGTATGAATGTTTGTATTTACGTCATGATGCTGCCGTGATTACAATTACCTGACAATACAGTATTTACATAGAGTTCTTAAATAACCGTTTCATGGCGCATGATACAGTTATACAATTGCGCCAATACGTAATTAACCTTGTTCACTTTCTAATTCAATATAAAACCATGCATCACACCTTATACACACCGTATGCACGTTTCAATTTAATTTAATTTAATACGATACTATGCACCATGCACCTATTTAATAACAATCATTTGAAAAAATTCGGTTGCACTTCTAATTCTTGGCATACATGTGATTGACTGTGTGACTCTGTGTCTGTGCGATGGAGAGCGAAGTTTGACAAGTATGACAATACTAAACAATTACTAAAATTTTCAGTCATTCTAAACTTTGCCGAATATTTTCCACCATTCTACATGTGGTGTGAACAATGATTTGGCGCAAAGTGTTTTGTTGAAAAAATATGTCAAACTCGGGGTAATAAGTTTCGGTAATGTGCATGTGATGAAAATACTTTCAACAAATTGGCACACACTATGCACACCATTTGTTTTTTGTATATCTATTGACCCTACAGGTGATTATGCAGCTGTGTGGCCATTATTTCATCGGAAACCTATACCTCCAGTGTGAACACAATAGTTTCATACGAGCTATCATTGACAACAGGTGTTTTTCTTGCTTTTGGTCGAGATTAAGGAGATCGATGCTGAATACAGAAATACAAATCTGGAATGACTGGTTTTTTATCGGAATTCTTCATTGCAAATTATAAGAAAAAAGTTTCTACCTATTTCCATGACAACAAGCACCATGGCAACTAATAAACCTTACTGACGAGTGACAAGTTTTTCTTCTTGTTATTGCTTTGATCAATAATAATAATAATAATAATTAGTACCCCCAACTGACTGGGACTCACTGTAGCTCTTTCTTTTGCTTTGTGTAAAGTAACAAAAATTATCAATTGTACTAAAATGTGCACGTGTACAGTAGTTAGTAGCCCCAGTTCACTGGTACCTACTGTGGTCCTGTACATGGCCTTTCTATTGCTTTGTAAACTTACAAAAACAAATCATTACAATAAACTGTTCCCCGCACATGCACTAGTAGACCCAGCTGACTGGTACCCACTGAGGTTCTGTGGAAAGCGTCTCTATGGCTTTGCGCAGACTCGTGTAGGTGGCGTCCATGTTGTCGTTGACGATCGTCAGATCAAAGAACTGTTTGTAAAGTCGCTCGATCTTCTTAGACTCTTCTAACGTCGTCCGGAAATCCCGCTCCTATGGAAATACAACAGCATGTATGAATTATCTAGGGTTTCTAACAGATAATGCTATTTTTCTGCTCAGCTGCCAAGCTGCCCGTGCTAAAACCTGGTCCACACTCACAGTTAGGAAATTAGCCTTTCACAATATAGTCCTGGGGAACCTTCTTTCGGGTGATACAAAGCAATTGACGAACTATTTTCAAATCACCAAACTCATTTTACTCTTAATTTCACACTTTCATGGGTTTCACACTTTGTCATCCACAAACTTTTTCCCCTGCACGGTGGGTAGTTCACCCAAGACAGGTTTTACTGTAACTGTTTTACGTGGAATCTTAGCTTTTTGAATTCAATTTTGGCAACCATAGACATGAAACTTTACACGTCATATCAAAGATGTACGCGTTACAATTTTGGAGTGACATTTTTGTTTTATTGTTGTCAGAACTCTCGACACACGTACCGTTTTGACCCTGTTCGTCCGGCCTCGCTGTAGCGCCAGCTCGTGCATGTTCCGCAGTATCTCCACTGGCGGCGCCGCGATGAACACAACGTACGGCATAAACTCTGACGTCTTTATAGACTTCAGTGCCTGCAAAAATAAACAAAATGTTTTACATCAATTACAACAGAAAGTAAATAAATTAAGGGTATCAATAAACAGTCGCGAGATGAATAAGTACACCATGATTGTCATAGTCTAAGGTTCCCGCCCTTTAAAAACATATGATAAAGGCCAGAAGTGCACACGAACATTACCATACAAGCATCACCTACGGCCAGACTTTTTTATTTGTTGGATTACGTTTGAATGACAGGGCTTTTTGAGAGCGGCGATTGGGCCAAAAAAATCAAGTAAAATTGATCTTGAAAAAAAAAGAGATTTTTTTTTGTACTTTAGATTAAAATTCACAAATTGACATAATTTTCCAAACCATCTTCAACAAGGCAACAGAACATTTTTGATTTTGTGTTATTTGGGTGCCGATTTAAATTTTCTATTATATATAATTCTTGATTTTTGCTAGTGACGGGAAACCTAATTCAGCAAATGAAAACAGTCTGGTTATTGATTTTGATTGGCTTACCTGAGGGTTGAGGTCGAGGATGCAGATTTTGATTGGCTTACCTGAGGGTTGAGGTCGAGGATGCAGATTTTGATTGGCTTACCTGAGGGTTGAGGTCAAGGATGCAGATTTTGATTGGCTTACCTGAGGGTTGAGGTCAAGGATGCAGATTTTCCCGCTCTTGATCGTGCTGCGGATTGAGTCGTACTTCGTGCCGTAGTAGTTGCCGTCGTACTCTCCGTACTCCAAAAACTTGTTCATCTCGATCCCGTTCTCAAACTGTAAGACAATGCGCACATTGTTTATTTCTTTATACCGTTCTCAAACTGAAAAACAAGTTTACAATTGATTAATTCTCGGTCTGTCGCTAGTGTGGCGATACCGTTTCTCTCTCAGACTATAACATAATGCACATGTTGTTTGGTGTTCATTTGGTCACAACCACCGCAGTCTTTTCTCTGGGATCAAAATCTAAATAACACTTCCATGGGGCCTATGGCACCCTAGTTTTGGACTCTTCACAATGGGTTTTAAAAACAGACATTTATTGGTGAATTGTTAAGGAAAGTGATGATCAACAGATGATATATCTAAAAAAAGTATTTCCAGGAACAAAACGGCGGAATTCCAACTAAAACTGGAAGATTTCCATCTCTGATGCATTTGTAAAGATTCTAGAGTTCATTACTATAACCACACCAGGGCACTACGTGATTACGCACCTCGTCTCTCGTGATGAACCAGTATCCGTCTCCGTCTATCTCTCCCTGTCGGATCACACGCGACGTGTCTACAATACACAACACATAAACATTATACTGGAATACAAAAGTATAAAACAGATATGCCAATGTATAGTGTAAAGAAATTTGTCACACGCAATGTGTCTGTAATATTCAACATAACACGGAAAATTAGTCAGTAATACACGAATAAAAATTGATGTGTCAATGCTTCATGTAACGAACTGTATTTGCGGCCACAGAACTGCAGACCAATATCTGCGGCCACTGGTGCCCATCTTTCGAACTTTAGTATGATTCTGCCCAATATGGATCTGTCATGTACATTTAACATATGCAGAGCCATCATGGACACATAGGAGCAGTTATATAAGTTACTAGTCCTACCCACCACTTCGTTGGCGGTTCCCGTGCGTGATGACGTCACGTCATATTGTTGTTTATGACGCTCATATCATCATTTTCCGTGTGGACTGAGCACCATGGCCAGGCTTAGTAATTAGATATTTTATGTCATCTGTACACGGGTGCACAATCCAATTTTTCATGTTTGACTTTATGAGCCGTTGTGTAGGGGTACCAGTGGCTCCTGTATACTTACGAGGGGTTACAGCACCAAAGCGTGAGCTATCGGCCTTCATGAGCCGTTGTTTGAGGGTCCGTCTGCCGACTCCCTGAGCACCAATAAGAACGAGCGTCCTGCGCTGGAACGGCGGCATCCGCGCCACTTCCTGAAATACAATACAATGCACAGTTACACCACATTGGCAGAACATTTTTCACTTTCGCTGAATTTTGGGTGATAATAGGGTGGCACACCTTCCACATGGGGTGACCACCCCCGCACAGGAAATCTTTTATTCGCCAGTGGATCACTGCACAACTGTTTCTTTGCCAATTGCAATACCCTTCTATTTTTAAACAACTTTTCGTTTACATGTAGGTATCTTTAAATTATGTATAAAAACACATCTTGTATTCAGGAGAGACGGGATTAGCCTGTGCTGTGTTATGGTACTTACCTCATATATCTGCAGATCGTGTCTGTCGAGTTCTGCGCTCTGTTTACTCTGATACATCATCTTCCGTTTCTTCTTCGTAACAATACCACACAGTACTGTAAACAACAGAGATTGCATTACATTACGAATAAACGCATGCAATAACTGCATCTGTACTATTCTCAAAGTACCTCAGTTTTGGTTTACCAAATCATGTCTATGTAACAACAGCACATACCGTATATTGCCTAATTAACGCGCATGCGCGTAGGAGTTATTTTTGTACATGTGTGTTATTTAAGGACCTCTGCTGCCAACTCCCAGACAGCTTGTTTTTGAGACAGCAAACAGAAATATACTTAATGACACCTAACTTTCGTGATTTATAACTCTTTTTTTATGAAACAAGGGTATCTAACATCTCCAAAAATATCAGTCTACACAGTAGGTAGCAGTTTTAGTGAAAAAGTATGACAAATTACAAGAATTTACGCATTACATACTGAAGGTCCATAGCCGATGTTTGCATAAAGTTCCATAAATGAGCCAGAAAAAAGGGGGATGCGCGTTATTTAGGGCATGCGCATTAATTAGGCAATATACGGTAGTATATAATTGACAATAAGTTCCCATTAGTGGATATTGACTTTCCTGCGTTCATATCAAGTTTACACAACAAATTAGTCAAATGCACTCGATGCCTTCTACACTATGTTACTAAGCATGAATATAGGTGATGGAAAACCACTTACATGACATGTGTGTGTAGTCGTACTCTGGGCGCACGAACGCTTTACTTACATGACTTGTGTGTGTAGTCGTACTCTGGGCGCATGAACGCTTTTCTTACATGACTTGTGTGTGTAGTCGTACTCAGTCTCTGGATGCGCGAATGCTTTACTTACATGACGTGTGCAGTCGTACTCTGGATGCACGAATGCTTTACTTACATGACTTGTGTATGTAGTTGTACTCTGGGTGCACGAACGCTTATTTACATGACTTGTGTGTGTAGTCATACTCAGGGTGCACGAATGCTTTACTTACATGACTTGTGTGTGTAGTCGTACTCTGGGTGCACGAATGCTTTACTTACATGACTTGTGTGTGTAGTTGTACTCTGGGTGCACGAACGCTTTACTTACATGACTAGTGTGTGTAGTCGCACTCTAGGTGCACGAACGCTTTGCTTACATGACTTGTGTATGTAGTTGTACTCTGGGTGCACGAACACTTTACTTTAATGACGTGTTTAGTCGTACTCTGGGTGCACAAAGGCTTTACTTACATGACTTGTGTGTAGTCACACTCTGGGCACACGAACGCTTTACTCACATGACATGTGTGTAGTCGTACTCTGGGTGCACACTTTACTCACATGACATGTGTGTAGCCATACTCTGGGTGCACAAACACTTTATTCACATGACTTGTGTGTAGTCGTACTCTGGGTGCACAAACACTTTACTCACATGACTTGTGTGTAGTCGCAATCTGGGTGCACGAACGCTTTACTTTCATGACATGTGCGTGTAGTCGCACTCTGGGTGCACAAACGCTTTACTTACATGACTTGTGTGTATAGTTGCACTCTGGGTGCACAAACACTTTACTTACATGACTTGTGCATGTAGTTGTACTCTGGATGCACGAATGCTTTACTTACATGACTTGTGTGTGTAGTCACACTCAGGGTGCACGAATGCTTTACTTACATGATGTGTGTGTAGTCGCACTCAGGGTGCACGAATGCTTTACTTACATGACGTGTGTGTAGTCGCACTCTGGGTACACAAACGCTTTACTTACATGACTTGTGCGTGTAGTCGCACTCTGGGTGCACGAATGCTTTACTTACATGACGTGTGTGTAGTCGTACTCTGGGCGCATGAACGCTTTTACTTACATGACTTGTGTGGGTAGTTGTACTCTGGGTGCACGAACGCTTTACTTACATGACTTGTGTGTGTAGTTGTACTCTGGGCGCACAAACGCTTTACTTACATGACTTGTGTGTGTAGTCGTACTCTGGGCGCACGAACGCTTTACTTACATGACTTGTGTGTGTAGTCGTACACTGGGCGCACGAATGCTTTACTTACATGACTTGTGCGTGTAGTCGTACTCTGGTCGCACGAACGCTTTACGTTTCTCTTCTAACGTTTGTGACGGAATCAAACCGGACGGACTGTTCTCATCAACCTTCTTAGCCTGTGAATATTGTAAAATGTACATAAATTAATGCTTATCAATGCCTATGTTAACAAATTTGGTTGACTGACTGTTTAACACCCCTCTACAGTGTACGATCATGTCGAGTTAAGAGCAGGCAACAGAATGAAGCTTCAAACTTTTAACTTCCAAAAAGACACGGCATAGACTATCATCTGGAATCAGTGGAGAATGAGGCATCCTCCATTCCATAAAAATCCAAGAAACCTCAACCTGTGTAAATCAGCCCCAACTTGTCCAAACTGTGTAGCAAAACTTCTGGCTTATTACACAACACGACTGGTGTATCTTAGAATCTGAATTCCATAACATATCTACATACAATCTGCGTGAAAGGTCAAGAACAAATGATCACTGATCAGAATGTATGCGGTAAACTTGCTAATACAGAGGTCCGTGCGACCTGAGCACACTTGCCTGCCACCAGTTGGTGTCGTCCATGTTGACGACCTGTAGAATGTCTCCGTCCTTGAAGGCCAGCCCCGCGTCACGACACGGAATCAGGTTGTCTCTCTTTGGGTCGTAGGAAAAGTGCGCTTTGAGGTAAACCTACAACAAGAAATAACAAGTTTTAAATAGTCAATCAAAATTAAATAATACGAAAAATCAAGCAATACTACAAAGGCTAATCACGGTTAAAAACTGTTTACCAACGTTTTGTTCTGATCATAAGGATTCAAAAAGCACTCAGAACTGTGAACACTGGAAGATGTGATATGTGCGAATGTATGCATGTACTAACCCGAGATAAACTGTGTGTGCTGCAGTAGCTCAGTAGTTCTTTGAGTGTGTTTCAGTGTGCACGCGTACGCTTTTTATTGACCAGTGAGTGCATGTAATTCGGCAGTACTTTGTGTGCATGCATGTATGCGTGTACTGACCTGAGAGAAGTTGTGTGTGTCATAGTAGCTCGGCAGCACTTTGTGTATGTGCGTGCGTGTATGTGTGCGTGCACTAACCTGAGAGAAGTTGTGCTCGTCATAGTAAATTTGCAGCACTTTGTGTGTGTGCGAGCACATGTGTGTGTGTATGCGTGCATTAGGTACTGACCTGAGAGAAGTTGTGCGCGTCGTAGTAGCTCGGCAGCACTTTTAACGTGACGGAGCCGCTCGTCTTCTTCATGATCTCCGTCAGCTGATCCGGGTCCGTCACGTCCTGTCCGTTTATTTCCTTGATAATGTCGCCCACATGTAATAAACCTACAGAACCATTAATAAATGCGTAATAAAAATACAGAAACGTTGATAGGTAGAGGTAGATGCTGTTAATAAGCAAATTTTAAGGATTAGTGCAAATATAATATGCTGACTGTGAGCATAGAGGTCAAATCAGTGCAACAGTGAAGGGGCTCTCCATGTGCACATCCAGTGTAAACTCGCAACATAAGCCGACTTAAAACGAGCATTACTGACTGTAAACAGTCAGTAATTATAACGGAATCGCACAACATGACAATTGTTGCATTACCGATGAAACTGAGTACATCATGTCAAGGACAGCATCCACAGTTGTGTAAGCTCTGAGTATTGGCAATTTCACCACAACATAACCCATTACTTTGCTGCCTGCTCTTGAAGCAGAGATAAATAACTAACAGCCTGACGGGTCACTCTGGTTTTAGTATACCTGTACTACAATACCCAAGAAAACTGTGTGTGAGAGAATACCTTGTGTGTCTATGCTGCTGCCCCGCATGATTCTAGAGATAACTAAATCACCGGTTACAAAGTTCCGAGAGATCGTGATCCCCTAAAGTAGTTATTGAGAAATACAAGGAGAGAAAAACATAGTGCAAGATACACAAAGTAAATACCAAGAGCATGCACGAGTGTTAGTACCAAACAGTGCAAGTAAAAGTCAGTTTTATTTGTTGGATTACACTATAGTAGAACTTTCTTTGGACGGACCTTCTTTTGCACGACCAACCTCCCCTTTGTCAGACCATCAGACTTGATATATAACACATTAAATTACACAGAAAATAACCCTCCTTTGCAAGACCACTACCCCATTGGCGACCACTTTTCTTCCAAAAATTGGGTGGTCGCCCAAAGGAAGGTCTACTGTACTCAAATTAAAGAGTTAGCACGATGTTAATATGCTGACTGCTGTGCAGGTCACTCAGCATGCACGCTTGCCAAGGTACACAGATTTAAAACAGCATCAATTACCTGACTGCCACAGTCAGAAATTAACATCGAAAACGCTTGCTAAATTATCAAAGTGGATAAGATAAATTCAGTGTAACTATGGTAATATTTCACAAGTTCAAAATGTATTTTTGGTTTCATGCACTGTAATCCAACAAAGAAAATATCACTACCAAACATAACATGTTAAAAGAAGACAGAACCCAATTGTACCTGAAATACATAATAACAGTAATTTATGCATGCAACAGAAGTAGTGCAAGTCCTCAACCACATGCACAACAGAAAGAAATTCTAAAATTACAGCAGAGGCCTAACATACCGAAATATAATAAAACACTGTGCACAGTACACTGCATACGGTCTTGCAATGCCAAACTATAACTCTGTCAAACTTGTCAAAAGAAGTTAGGGTTAATAACGAGTTTGTGTTCATGATGAAAGAAAAGTGATGACAGATGTAAAAGTGTCCGTTAGTAACAGCAAAACTACCACAGAGTTAGTACAGCTAGAACTGAAACGTAAGGTCAAACTCAAGGTCAAAGTTGAAGGTCACCTTGGCGCTCTATCATGGTCCCGGCGATGATTCTCGCGATTACGAGATTCTCTCCTTCTTTACGGACAGTGATTCCCTAAAAATTTACAAACAGAATGTAATGTATGCATCTGTGACACCTTAAATGTATCTTACAATTACAACTGGGGGATTGTACAACGGATAAACTGTAAATCCTTGAATTAAGGCTCATGCACATAATGGGCATATTTTTGGATATGCTTCTTATTTTAAAATAGCTCAGGACTATTCACAATCATCGGAAATTCACAATCATATTCAATAGTGCCATTTAGCTGGAGTACAAATTTCAGTGGTTTATGCCTGTAATCAATTGAACATTGAACTGGGCAGTTATTTTCCATGGAAAATCCAATGAGTAAGATAAGCGCATGCTTTGAAATAACTTCTTCAATACGGCATTTAAGGTTGCTGCTGTACACAGATTGACCACATGACCATGAACACCAAATCATGCTGTTCACTTTATTCCTTTCCCTTCCCTATGAAGCAATGAGCTTCCAGCCAGAGTTAAGGCAAGGGTTAATGAGCCATGACTGTTTAAGGTATATTGTCTGATGGGGGATGACTGAGGTTTATTTATGATCAGAAAAATTATTAATTTAAACTTATTAGAAAATTATTTCAGCCTTATATTGTGTTGTAAAAATGTTGCAATATTAAGGTCAATCATGTACCAAAGTTTGACAAAATTTCACCATCCTTAAGGTAATGGTAATACTCAGTAAAATCCACAGGGAGGGTCACACAAAGTCCAAAATAGGAGCAATCAGTGGCCCAAAAAAATAGACCCTAATCCGACAAAAAAGAAAAAAAAGAAAAAGAAAGTAACAGCCATTTTCCATTGATCTTAATGGTCATCTTGGTCATCTTCTACATTGAATAACTCACAAACTTGCTTGTAGATCATGCTGTCATTTTGCATATTTCATCTTCATATTTATCTTCACAAATATTGAAATAGTCGAGTCAAAAGGTCACTTTTAGACAGCAACCTTAAACGGACCTTTCTAATTACTTTCCAGACAGACACAAATTAAATCTAACAAAAATCCTTTCTAGTAATACGAACAACGATGAAGAAAAAAGTGTAGTGTAAATAATTTTAATTGAAAAAAATGCAGTATTTCTGTAGTCTCTGTAAATTGCTACAAAATATTTCCAACACGAATTTTAAAAGAAGGTAAACTATAACACAATTAATTTATTTCTGTGACCAGATTTAAAAAATTGTTTTATGAATATGTGTTCTGGTCTATCAACTCTGATTTTCCAATCATTGTAGGACAATTTGTTCAAGTCGTTCTTTTTTGATGTTACTACAATAAAATAATATTTCTGATTATCAGTTATCAGTTCTTATATTTGTTAATCAAAAATATAAAAATCTGGCTTTTTCAAAATGATCTTGTTTCACTTTTCAATGCTATGTGTTGCACATACAACAGATATCTTTGAAAGCAACCGCTCTTTCTGCACTCTTGAATTTAACTATGATAATTCCTGATGTCGCAAAGTGACTTTTTCCTTTAAAATAGATAGTAATGGGTTAACTTCACAATCCGTATTAGAATAGCATTAGGGTATTGAGTTATTCCTGGATCATTCTATTTTGGATAAAAGAGTCTTAAATCGAAGTAAATAGTATTTCTTTCAGCCAGAGGAGACCAAATTCCCTGTCCAAATTTGTTCCAGTTGATTTGTTACAGATTTGGT
>JBCAUI010515224.1:0-12259 GCA_038406195.1 Haplosyllis anthogorgicola | reverse complement strand
ATTGGCATCTAGGCCTCTTAGAGTACCTTTGTACCCCAATTAATGACAATCTTCCTTCACCCGCACAGCTTCTGAATTGAGAATACAAAGGAATGCAACCATTCCTCAATTTTCAATGCAAGTACAATGCATCTAATAACGATGCTGCTATTTTAGAATATTTTCAGAAGCAAAAGGAGTCACAGGAAATCAACTACAACAAGATGGCAGGCCATGAACTCAACATTTTACCCAGTGGTACTAATGTCATGATTTTCTGTAAAGACCAGAAGCCGTCAAAATGGATTTCAGGACAAATCATAGAGTGCAAGAATAATAACAAATCTTACATTATAGAGACAGAGATGGGTCAGCAAGTATCATGCAACTGGGTTGACATATGCAAGTCTTTACTTTCTTTCATACCCAAGAAGAAAATTCATTACAATGTAAGACAAACTCCAACTGTGCCACCCATACCTGATGTAACACCCACTGAAACAAGTGCCAACAAGGGTATTGAAAATTCCAAAACTGGTTTGAAATCCATCCTAAAATGCCAAAAGCCCATTAAGCAGACTTGAAACAATGATACATTCGTTAAAACCAGAATTGGATGTGAGGTTTGTCTACCTTATCAAGAATAATACATGTACGTGTATGTCTATTTCCGAAAACTGCACAAAATAAGTGTCAAATCAACTGTATATTGTGTGATTCATGTTCATGTTGTGTGTAAACTGTGCAAAATAAGTGTTAAATCAACTGTATATTGTGTGATTCATGTTCATGTTGTGTGTAAACTGTGCAAAAAAAGTGTCAAATCAACTGTATATTGTGTGATTCACGTTCATGTTGTGTGTGAAAGTTTATATCCAGTATCATGTAATGATTTCAATAAAAGTATCGGTATCAATAGCAATAGCATTGGGTTGTTACGTTCCCGCCACATGGAGCCAATCAGTGGCCGACAGAAGTGATGTCATAACGTACAATGTAAATGATGTTTACACAGCCTCCAAATCATATAATCGCATGTGTGGCATCTCAGAAGGAATTTATTAGTCAAAGGGAGCACATCATTATCTATTTCTAGTTGCCTCAGGGTTCTACTCCAGCGTTTTACTACTAGATCTGTATTTCACAATGTGCTTAATGACAATAAATATGCATCTATATCTACACATCACTACTTGCATCTCCTCTTTGTCCTAGTGCGTTAAAACCCATAATCAGTCGTCGCGAATCATAAAACATGCCGGAGCAACCTCTGACAATCATTTATCAAACAGATTGTCAGTATTAACTGAATTTTTAACATAATTGCTGCTAAAATATCAATTTATCACTGTAATCACGTTAAAATGCTGTATTCTGCTGCATTTTTCATAATTTGTTCATTAATTACATTTAAATCCATGCAGTATTAATTATTTACATGTTTCCAAGGACTGTGTCTCAAAACAAGCTTAAGTTACCAGTTGCCATGGTAACATGCCATCGCTTTGTCCTCATTCCGGGTCAATTTCAAATCAAATCTCATTTGTTATCTAGGTCAGTTTTTCCGTCTCAGGTTTATGTCATTATGTAGGTTAGTTACAATTGTTACCAGTTTTTTTTTAAAAGGGGAGATGTAGTAGCTGTGCATTTATTATTTTCCTTGTGCTGCCCGTTAAAGATAGCGCACCTTACATTGATTTAGTATTGTGCATGCGCACTTGCCTTACCACCAGCATGGCGTTGTTCAACAATAAAGATCTGGATCGGTTTAAATAATATCTCTTTGTTCTTTGTGAACTGCCGACTACTATAATAGCTATCCTGAACACTTAAATGAACTCGCAAAACATTTAAACGGTGTTGAAATGAATCATCTTTTGTATTAGTGTCATGAGCGTCAGGCCAGATTTTGTGGCGACAACACGGGAGGTTCATCCTCATTGCATAACCATTCCTAGAAATACGAAATGCAATTCGATCGTCCGTGGGAGACAAGGAAGACAATTTTTTGCACAAATCACGAGAAGTGGTTTTGTCTTGAAATCACACCCTTTATGCTCATGAAAGTGTACCCTATGTCTCTGACTTACCACATTTATGGCAGACTGATGGTAATTCATGATGATAACTACATAATGTCTGTGAAAGCTAGGTTCTTTTGAACACTGAACTCACACCACTTTTCTTTAGTCCACCATTTTTCACATTTCGGGTCATGTGACTGACAGCTGTTTGTTTACCTTTTGACAGATACTGTAGATTCTCGAGTGCTGTCATCTGGCGAAATCATTTTCCCGCCTTCTCGGGCCCTAGGACCGACTGTGATCAGAATGCTTTTCTGTATTGTGAACAGTTTTAGATCCAGTTAAACTAATTTCTATTTCAAAATTCCTTCTGTAAGACAGGAAACTGACATAAAAATAGCTAATGGAAACAAACTGGAAAAATAAAATATAGTTTAACTGGATCTAGGACTATCCATGATCCAATTAACCCATAATTTATTTAAAAACACTCTTAGATGCTGAGATTAGGGTGTTCAAAAGTGAAAAAATATGCCCAAAACTTTAACATTGGTGTCAATGGAGAAAATTAGCAGATGAATCACAAAAATAGTTGATCAATCACGAATCCATCAAAATAGCATTCTGATCATGCGGCAATCCCAGGGCCTGCTTCTGCTGTGCAGGCCTGATCGACTGTGATCAGAATTTTGAAATAAAAATTAGTTTAACTGGATCTAGAACTGTTCACAATACAGTTGTGCTTATTTTTGATTCAAAATACCTTTTAGATGCTGAGATTAGAGATCCGTCAAAATACCCAATATCCAATCTGTCACAGGCCAATCCCAGGACCTGTGTGTGTTGCAAATTTATCTTGTTTTCTTTTCATGATTTATTCTGCATAGTGGATACAATGTATACATATGAAGCTCAATTAAGGTAAATTGAAAGGCAGTCATGGCCAATGAAGTGGAACAAATCATTTTGCTTTGCTTGTGGGTATCCCTTGTGATATCACAGCTGGGCATACCCCTGACACTTGTGTTCATGCATATCCCCAATCTGAATATTGTGCTATTTTAGACAGGAATATTTATATATTTTGTGATATATACCATAACTTTTTACTCATTATGATTTTTACTAACATTAGACATCTCAGAAATGGTTACTTATCAAATTTTCAGTAATTGAAGAAAAACAAAAAATACATCAAAATGGGAATTAAGTAGAGCTCGGCCTGGTTTCATACTGTCACAACCGGTTACCAGTTTCCTTCATCCAAACAATACTCAGTTTTATTTGGTTTTATTCTGATCTCCAGAAACTAACATTTTCTGAGTGAAAAGTTGATCAAAATTCCATAACATTGATTGAAATACCATAACAGTAGTCATTGATCATGCCAGAAACATGGTATTAAAATGAAATCAAGTCTTAAGCCACATAGAAATGATATAATGTTTTTCTTGAATGCTAAATTACAAACTATAGTTGTCTAAAATGTAAATAGATTAAAGTTATATGCTGCTTTTTTGCTAATTTTGTAGAAGATTAAATACTCATGTGAAACCAAATAATTGGTTTGTCTTCCTTCCAACTGGTTGTGACAAAATCAAACAAATAAAACCAAATACGAGTACTGGTTCCAAGCTCTAGAATTAAGCCACACACAAAAATAGCACTTGGTGGAGATGAATTTGATAAAGGGGAACTGAAAGGGATAGTAGATATATTATTTTTGATGCTCAGTTTTTCTTTCTTTGTGAAAAGATTTGTCACTAGTTAAATGCATGTAAATTAGTACCATGAAATGCTGTAGTTTTGAGTAAAATTTGGAAAAAAACAATCAAGGTTTACTTATCTAGAAATGACTCATTACTGAACCATCTTATCAGATTGGAAAAGATTAGAATGTGGTGCCATCTAAAATTAAATTTGAATAAATTTTTGAAAAAATCCAGTTTTTGTGTGTGGCTTGAACTTGTGACCTTTGGTTCTTTGATCGAGAGCTATACCCCTGAGCTACAGAGACTTGTGCTGATACCTTGACCTTTAACAACACATATATATCCAATGTGGTCTTGCTCAAATATGATTTTTCTTGGCAGAATTGAAATGTACACTGACATAAAATATGAATTCTGTAATTAAAATGCTTAAAAATAAAAAATTCAATTATGTTTGATGTAATAAAATTTTCATTCCCTGAGGCTCAAAACTGTTACATTTGGATGTTTGATCAAGAGCCATACCCCTGAGCTACTGAGACTTGTGCTGATGACTGTTCCCTGAAAAATGGTCTTGGTCATGTATGAAAGTAAGTGATCTATTTTTATATTTTTTTTCAGAATTTAAGCTGACACTTACATAAAATAAACATTTTATGAATATCAATTATTAAAAATAAAAAAATTAAAATTAGGAATGTTAAAATTTAATTTTTATTGTCCAGGACTTGAATGCATCACTTTTGAATGTTTTATATGCCAGCAAATTTGAAATCCATTAGGTGGAAAATATTGCTGTGTAACAGTTAATTCATTTCTTCTCAACACCCCATAATTTTGTGTTAATGTTGTCAAGTTATGTCCAGGCATTTGTTCATTGAACCATGCAGGCCTTATTCAATTGTTGACCTTGGCTGTGAAAAACTTTAGTGCACTGATTTGACACATCATGGAGAAGAACCAGCAAAAGTAACATGTAACCTTCAGTCAATCTGAGAGGATTCGGTGGGTGATAGTTGCCAAATTCTCAATCTGTCAATATAGAAATAGTTGAATACAACACTGGAACTTGAACAATTTAGGGTGCCTGTTGTATTATTAGACCTGTTTGCCTTAAGTGTGAGATCACCCAATTATGGTTGATCAAATAGACTCGTCAATGTGTCAATCATTATTGTTAAGGTCCCTGATTAATCAATTCATGTCAGTCTAGTCATGTACATTGTGCTGTAAAGATGTCTTAAATGCTGTCTTGTAATCTGTCTGGAATCAACCTGTCTTGTTTTAAATGTACACTGTAGTCTATTTGTCTTTTGTCCAACCTAGTAATATAACATGGTGACCCATGACAATCTGGATACACCTTTTGAGAATTCTGCACATACTTAAAATTTTGTTCTGGATTTATAACTGTTTGTTTCACATTTTCGGAAAAATGTGTTGTGTGCCACATGTTTCAGCAATGTAATTTTGGAGCTATATTTGAATTGATATTTCAGGAGAAACAGTTACATTTTGTTTTGCCATGGATTTAAATCAATTTCAAAAGTGATATTTCAGTATCAGGAAATTTATCATTACTTTCATGTTGGAATTACTACAATATTTTAATAAATGTGAAACTAATTTTGATCCCAAACTTTTATATGGAATTATTGAAGAAATTTCTACTATCATGTCAAAATTACTGTGAAGTTTAGGGAAATGTGATACTAATTTCAAAGTTTAACTTTGTCATCACTAAAGTTACAACAATAGGAAATATCCAAAAGATTTAAATCTTAACAGTGAGTGTGTCAAAAGTTACTTTGTAACTAAAAGTTGAAATTTGGAATTGGAATTATAATCTAGAATCGTATTGTTATTTTCTGTGGTTTAATTTATGTCTCAAAATTGTAGATGTGTTAGGAATTCCATTTTTTAATGCACCACTAAATGTGGTTACATGTTATGTAAGTGTTTACAATCCCCACAAAATTTAATTTGTAGTTGTGGGTAATGGAAACAGTTATGATTTTCAACGTCAAAAATGTTCATATAAAGTTTTATCATATTATCAGAATTACCCATACCTAAAATTTTTAATTAGTTTCTCATTGTAATATTTAATTTCAGTGCTTACATCTTTGTATGAGTTTTTAAAACCATTTCAGAATTGACTGCACTATAAATTTTTAATTGGTAGCTAATTATGATAATTTGAATACGATACTATGAAATCTTTGTTTTGTTACAGAAGAGGGGATGTTGTATTATTAGACCTGTTTGCCTTAAGTGTGAGATCTCCTAATTATGATTGATCAAATAGACTTGTCAATGTGTCAATCATTATTGTTAAGGGCCCTGATTAATCAATTCATGTCAGTCTAGTCATGTACATCATGCTGTAAAGATGTCTTGAATACTGTCTTGTAATCTGTCTGGAATAAACCTGTCTTGTTTTAAATGCACACTGTAGTCCATTTGTCTTTATCCAACCCAGTAACATAACAGTGCCCATTAAGGATGCAAATCATACTCATCTCACATTTAATTTGATCATCCTGACAAATCACTGGTTGTAGGTGGCAGATGCAACCAGAAACTGTAATGTTGAAATAAGTGTCCAACTTACATAAAAGTAAACTAATTCCAAGGTAAAACTTACTTCCATTCATTTGGTCAAGTACAACTGAGGAATATAACTGTAATGTTGAAATCAGTGTGAAATTTACAATCCAAATTACAAGTCTCCAAATCTCAGGGTAGAGCTCTCTATCAAAAAATCTTTTGTCCAATTTTTTAAAAATAATTTAAAATTTGTACAATTTTTTATTTTGGGTAATGATACATTTCAAATATACATAATTTTAAATAATGTAGTATAAAAACAAAACAGTCACTTTCTTATTTGATCTATACTACATTTTGATATATGTATATGTGTGCTTTTAAAGGACCAGTTGCCAGCACAAGTCTCCACAGCTCAGGGTTATAGCTCTCAATCAAAGAACCAAAGGTCACAGGCTCGAGCCCCACAAAATGTGTAATATTTTTTTCAACATAAATAATTTCACTTTAATTATTTCAGTTCATAACATTTTTTTTTATTTTATATAAGCGTATGTTTCAATTCTGTCAAATTTCTTTTTTATATATATAAAACTAGGTTACTTTCATATTTTAACAAGGCCACTTCTGTTACATTTCTCTGTAAAGGGACCAGTCATCAGCACAAGTCTCCATAGCTCAGGGGTACAGCTCTGGATCAAACATCCAAGGGTGGCAGGTTCGAGCCCTGCAAAGTGAATTCATATCTTTTATTTGTCAAACCAATTTTTTAAAAGTAATTAAATATATTTTATTTCTCACAATATCTGTCATTTTCTGTAACTATGCATTTTAATAAAATAACAAATGAATTTCTCACCAATTTGAATACAAATTTTATTCCTGGTAAACAAGTTAAGTCTGTGGGATTTGAACCTACAAACAATATCAATGGTGACATCTGTTGTATTTCAAAGAAATAGTTAACATTAGTTATTTAAAATGATTTTTTTTCTTTTGTGAACAATCTTTTGCATAACAAAAAAAATTACAGTAAGTCTGTATTTCATCACTTCAATCTTTACAGTAATAAATTTTGCCACAATGTACTTAGATTTTTCAAAAAACAATATACAAATTAATAATCTGATAGAATGGTTCGGTAATGTTTTACTGATTGACAATGCTTTTCAATGGGCAAGAGGTACTGATTACCTCATTAAATCAGCTGGTACTCAGAATCTAGGAAGAGTTTGAACAATTCAGCTCAAATATGGCTTTTTATTTTCTTTCATATTGACTGCTTTCCGAAGTAATACTGCATGCATTTCAAGTCACCTTAATAAGATCAGAGGCATCAAAGTAAATATTGCTTAAGTGAACACATATACAGTATTACTGTACTTCGGACTGAAGGACACAGGCACAACATGGTGGGTCACTTCAATGAACAATTCTGATAATTTATAGTTCGATGCCTTGTACCAGGATGAGTTATGTGCCGGCTCAACTACGCCCCGCGTAACAGGGCCATGGCTCAAACATGCGCTGCATTACTGAGTCTAGGCTCAGTTACGACCCCTTGTCTCAAAGGCACTCCATTACATTTCAATCAGACCTGAACTTTAGATAAAAATTCAAGCAGAATGTAAAAAACAATCAAGTGTCACAGTTAAATGCACAAAGAGACTTTCGAGGAAGGGGGCCTGGCGTGGGCACAGGCCTTGAGGGATTTAAGGTGCCACCAAAGGCCTGTGCCCCAAACCAAGCCTCCTTTACTTCCCTTTTCCTACGAGACTTGCTCCTCTGTAAAATTCCCCTTTTAAACATTGGCATTCTTTTTATACATTTAAATTGCTTTAACATGTAAAAATATACAATTTAATTTTGGCAAAATTAATTTTAAAATTTAACAATTTTAAAAAATAGCAATTTTTACAAATGAAAAAAAACAACATAAACGTTAAAGGCAATTTTACACTGTCAATGGAAGTTTTTAAAAGTAAATAATCTTCTAAAAAATAACATCTATGAATTAGACTATCATAACGATATTTAACCTCGTGATTGCATGATATTCTCGCTGCATTATTTGTATTGCAATGAAAAGCAAAGTACTGTTTGCCTCTCAAACGCAACTTCCCTGACTGGTTTCCAAAGCAACACGACTGCATTGTCATGGCAACATGTGATGAGGCGACATTCTGTATTACCTTTTGGCAGAGAAATGTAGGTCAACTAATTTTTCTCATGGAATAAACTTTTGTCAGTAAAATATTTTGTTTGGTGGAAAATATGCCATTAAAACAACCACATCTTTAAAGGTTTGTAGTTGCTATCTGTAAGTCGTGTAAATAAGACCACTAATCAAGGTTTTGCGGAATTCTTTTACTAATTAGTTCAACTGGACTAGTTAGTAACAATCCATAAATATGTAAGTTTTCACCATAATTTGGTAATTTAAAACCATATTATTGATTTTGAAATCAGCAAATTCATATTTATGCCAAGGGTTTTTCCATATATATATGTTTTCGTTTCACAGATTTATGGTTTTAACATACTTATTTATGAAATGTTACGAATTAGTCTAATTAGACTGGATAGTCTAATTAGACTAATTAGTAAAGGAATTTAAAAAAAAAACCTCGATTGGCTGTACACTAAAATTGTATCTGAATACGGCACCTCTTAGAAGCTCCCATGTGTACACAATTGATACGATGTTTGTGTAAATGGTGTTTCTGAATTGGTTACAAGGGTTGTGATGTATACGCTAAGTAACACAGCTGGTTGGCATATAAACTCAATGCTTTGTCATTTCCAGACAAGCTGATGTTGGGATATCACAGGAATGCATGAGGCAAAAAATGAATAACATCAGTAGATCCGAAACCATTACACAGAAGTCGCATCAATTGTGTACAGTAGGACTATAAGGGAGCTCCCATGAGGTACCGCGTTAGAGTTCTGATACGATTTTTGTGCACTGCATGCAACACTTTTTTTGGAAAAATGGTCTATATCAACTACTTCTTTGATCTTGTAGACAAAAGAGATACTGATACTCAGGAAAGGGTGTGCTATTTCCAAACATCAGAAACAGTGCATGGTGTTGACATGAACAGCCACGGCACAGTCGTTAAATATATTTCAAGTATTATCGCCTGTCGAACCAAATTCGATAAGACTATGTCTTGAGCCTGAAAACTGACCATAGATGATCATTCCAGCTTTATGTGGATGGGTGGTTAGGTTGGGTAGGTAGACAGTGTGGAGCTGGGGTGGTGTAGGTGAGGTTTTAGGTGGGGTGGTGTAGAGCATGTTTTGTGGAGATCCAGTCTAACACGGCCGTTCGATAGACACGCGGCCAAAAGATAGTGTGGGTTATCTTTCAAAATGTTCACTATCAGATAGTCAAACAGACACATATGTCACCATGCACACATACTGTAGGAAAAGTGTGAAAAGTTAATAATATTTGATTGCAACGATATACGAGACTGTCACTGCCTATTTTAGTCAATTCTTTTTACACATGACGAAATCCATATTTTTGATGTTATGATATTACTACTGATGTATTCAAGTCTCCAAATACCTCACTGAAGTTTTCTGTCTACTTGAAAACGTTTGGAGATGTTCACGTTGTGCTATTGATGCGCATAAAGGCACAACGTGAAATTATACTGAACTAACCTCAGTACACGGAATTCGTATGAGAAGTTTAACAATAGCGCATCAAAAGCACAGCGTGAAAATCTTTCGTTCTCTCCTTTCTTCTCTTCATTTCTAGAATGATACGATTTCTGTGTAATGAAATAAGATATTTTTATTTCAATTTTTTCTAAGATAAAATTTCATACCGAGTCTTTTACAGGAAGATAAGCACAACGGAACACACTCCTAATATACTCATGGTAATGGACGCATAAGTTTCTGCAGTGTGTGCATGTTTAGACTGGGTTTATTCCAACAAATTAGCAACAGTGAGTGCGGTCACAATATTTTCATTAAAAACCTATACCTCATTGTTTAGCACAACACGAAAACGGATCAGGCTGCCTTTCCCTTTCCCTTGAGAGATCGGACGCATAAGTTTCTGACGAAAAAAGTGTGCGCGCACGTGCGCTACAACATGTCATAGGACATACTACAAAACTATGCGCGCACTGTTGTCAGATCTCTTGAATAAACCCAGTCTAATCACGCGCGCAATGCAGAAACTTTTACCTCCAATGACTTGGTCTTCTACTCTATTGTTTTGTGTCTCGTTATTTTTGTAAACTTACAATACAAAGACAGCATGAGTTTGTCAGCATGTTAGGCTTGCCCTAAAAGGCAGGCAGGCAAACGATATCAAATTGCAAAACCTCAGTATTATATAAAAACTCTGACATAATTTAATTATGTCAGAAGAATCTTAGAGAATAAGGTTACGATGACGCCAGACAGAAGCCGGTAATGCTGTTAGTTTTTACCCGAGATGCGACATATCTTGTGCCTACAATACCAGGAGACCCTTTTCGAGATAGGCACTCACATAAAGCACTCCATTAAACAACAAGTGAACACAACATGGCAGCAGACATTTGCCACCGTACAGGGAGCTGGTGCCGTTATTAGGCCTGTCCCACGGGAACCGTACACACTACCACGGACGAAAGTTTTTTTTGCCAACGAAAGGTTACAGGTTGTAATATCAGCAGCGACTTAATGAAAAGTCTCCGTTAATTCTTGATGCCATTCAGATAGATGTGTAACCTATGTGTGTTTTCATCCTGACAGGTTCTTTTCCGCCTCGAATAAGTGCTGAAGGATCACTGTTTTGGGTACTGTAGTCTTCATGCTGAGATGTTTTTCTTTGTATTTGCATACATCTTAAATAGATCTAGGAACCCGATTCACAAAACATTACACTTTGATCACGGGTTATGAAAATTTTGTGTGAAAATAAGTTGGATTGGCACAAAGAACACCAGGGTTGCACCATCAATGGGAAGTATTATCTGTCACAACAATCCCATTATGGTAAAAGAGATCATCTTTCAAAATTTTACTTTTGAAAGTAGGTTCACATTTCTCTATTATGAAGTTGATACTGAACATCATGTTAATTGCAATGCGCGTTTGCGGCACTAAACAAAGCGTCACATCACTGACTCCCCTCAGCTATTATCAGTGTTAGAACCAAAAATTGTCAGGGCGCGTTAATATGAACATCGATAACATAGTGTGAAATTCAATTGTTCTCAGAAGCTCCCAAAGTGATAGGATTTTCTAAGCTGTCAAAAATAAAGGGAGTTTTACTGTACTATGTTCATTAAAGGGTATTCAGCTTTAGATTTTCGTATTAATCTCATGGAAATGTAAATACTGCAAGCATGGGCTTGTAACACACTCGAATTATTTTTTAGGTTTTCATTCATGAACACTGGTAACTCTCTAGTTGAACAAATTATTACATTTTCAAATAAGGGTGAGTAAATTATCCTAAACCTAACTGTTAATAAATGCTAAAATGTTGACTACAATTAAAATTGACACTTTTGGAAAGAGGGATATGATGAAGATGCCATTAAAAAGTAATCTGAAGCTAATATTACGTTGATTTCTATTGAAAACTGACAGAACAACAAGCCCTAGAAGCTGTAAGCATTGTTAATGAGCAGCTTGTAAAATGCTAAGGCACGTAATGAAGGAACCTCAACAGGCAAATTGCTCATTTACATCTGAGCCGCATTGTTAATGGAACCGGCAGAGAAGGGGTCTCCGTGCTCAGCAAGTGATGAAGGTTCGCCGCGGAAATTTGAGACAAAAAATAACACCGTCTTGTGAGAAATCATGTTATGTGTGCTTTTTCTATTTGAAGGGTTACAAGCAGAACATCAACGATATTTGTCTATCGAATGAAATTCGGTAAGACTATGTGGTCTTCAGCCTAAAAAACAAAGAATCCAGTCATCCCATCTCTAGGTGGGTGGGGGTGGGTGGGGAGTGGTAGGGTGTGGTGGG
>JBCAUI010515213.1:0-12260 GCA_038406195.1 Haplosyllis anthogorgicola | reverse complement strand
ATCTTGCATAATAAAAGGATTGATGACATCGTATAGTGTTTTCATGGTTAATAGAACCTTAGCCGGGAACCTCTAACTGAGGGGACATTCCTGAGATAATACACAACGAGAAGTAACCAAACACACACAGTGAGAACAGCCCCAGTATCTTGAGCGGGTGCAGTAACGCGCACTTTGGCCTCGATCCCACTTAATAACACATCGCACGTATATAATGCAAATCTTTTGTTTATTCTCTGTCCATCACCGTCACAATGACGCGAAGGTCATTAATGTGGCTGACACACGTTTTTCTCATGTACCTTAACCTGGTCTGAGAAATGCGTCACAGAACACTCAATGGATTTGTTTTTTTAAGGAGCGCGGCCCAAAAGTTATCGCAATATCGTGAATTCCCTTTAATGCCCAATGGAGCATGCATAGAGGGCGGCCATTGTGTGATTTGTAACGAGCTGCAAGGACTAAAGACCACATTCAGCGCAACTACCTACCACTCGACCTACCACGTAACCAAAAATGAGCTTCATTAAATGTTAAATCTCTCAATGCTTATCAATTTCTGCATAAGCTTAACATTCAATCATAATTAAAGTTTGATATTTTGATTTTGTTCAAAGAAGCACTCCATGAAGATTAGTTCTTGGCTCTGTGTGCCTCAATTAAGGTAAAGAAGATATTCCAAATGATGCATTGGCGGATCCAGGATTTCCCGTACGGGGGGCGCCCGGCCCGTAGGGGGTGGGGCAACCCAATTTTCACCTATTTTTGCCCAAAAATCGGGAAAAACTGCATGAAAATGAAGAAATTTTTGGCCGTAAGGGGGGGGGGCGCCTGCTGCGCCCCCTGAATCCGCCAATGCGATGTGTCAATGCAAAAATATCTTCCTAATTTTGTAACTTTTGCTCTTTTCATTACTGGGTAGTGTAATGTAATCAATTTTGGTAAAACAGAATAGCGTAGCATAAAACTCTTTGGTTCCCAATAAAACTTTTTTAAAAACGAGTTTTGCGATTTATATCAAGGAAATAAGTGCCAATTTGGGTACGTCATGCTACTGTTCCAAACAGATGAAGAAATTACATTACACTCCTCCTCGGATATATCGATATCGCTTATATCGATATCCCGCTTATATCTATACAATCTCTTGCAGTCAGTAAAATTAAAATATGTAGATTTTTGTTCCGCTTATATCGATATCCCGCTTATATCGATGCCTTTTTTCCGCACCAAAAATATCGATATATCCGGGGACGAGTGTACTATTAAAAGTTAAGCGCCAGCAGCAATTCAAAGCGAATGAGCTCACCATGAAATTGTTGCGGGGCGTTTAACTTTTAATAGTAATTTCACGATCTGATCTGTAGAATTTTCCTCATAGGCTGTAGACCTAAAAGTTAAAAGAGGGTATACTCACCGACAATATTTATGATACCAAACATTAGTGCTGGCTGTGATAACATGGTTAAGTAGCTGAGTTCCTTGGTTCCGTCTGGCGCTTTACCACAGTTTACCAGGTTAAACATCTCAGTAATGGAACCTGCAATTACAGCGAAAAGTAACTGAGCAAAATCATGAACATTTCTTGACTGCCTTGGAGACAATTGAAGGTCTGCATGGCAAGAGCACAACGCTGAATTTTAAATTGATATAATTTTCCTGGCCTGTACAGGGTCAAATTCAATTTTAATAAATTAATGACGAAGGCCAGCCCTATCTTAGCTGTGATGCAGTGGATTAAGTAGCTGAGTTTCTTTTGAGGCTAAGTGAATAATAAACCTGCTCTTTATAAAACCTCTTCAAAAATCAAGTCACCCCTACTACTCTGGATAGCTTATTATGCCGTGACAGCAGTAGAGCAGGAATGAAGAATGCAATTAGGGGATAAATCAGCTGTCATAAAAGATACCACTCGAGTTACCATAAAAGACATCACTTCATCAATGGGCTTCACATGAGTTCATTCTCCTATCGGTGCTGATATTAGTCGGTCACAAGAAAATTAGACATGAAGCAGAAAGAAATCGACTTTGAGGGAAATTAAAGACTGAGAGTTTCCGAAAAGTTACCTTGAACGACTGCTCCAGAGTAATGACATATTGAGATCATAAAGAGACTTCTATTAGACAAATGGCAATTGAGATGGGTTATGTTTTATTATGTACATTGACTTCAGAGGACTTAATGTGTGTTGATGTGTAATAAAGTAAGGATTGCTGTGCGAGGTCCGTCATAGCTCCATCTACCTTTATATGGAAGTCTAATGCTCTGCTGCAGGCTGCGTATTCTGGATGTAGAGAGGTAATTGTAAATGTTGCCGTTTTTAACTGAACTCAATAGAATTAAGCCAACTTATAAATAAGTAAAAGTAACAGGTTCCGCTATTGGTGGGAAAATAGATAAATAAAATAATTCATTTTTGGAAGTAGAGGCTTTATGTCCACCAAAGATACAGTATAGAATGCTTTTGTTCCAAAATATTCTCAAGGTAATAGAATGTCAATGTTCTGCTCAAAGTCAAATTCTATTGATCCAAATTAACAGAATTTTCATCGTGTTCGCTTCTCCGCTTCAGGTCATTTACCTTTTGGTGCTGATAACCCGTTACTAGGTTAATGGGGAAATTAATCGTAATTAAACAATGAACTCAACTTTGAGGGAAATTACAGACTAAGACCACCAACAAAATTGCGATTTCATGCCTCAATCGTTGAGCACGTGAAAGAGTATTTGGCCATCTGATTATGAGTTAGGTGCACCGTTCGAGAGCTCTTCAACACAGAGAAAGAAGCCAAATGATGTGTTTAAAACAGAATGCAAATGGCTTTCACAACTTTTCCAGTTACCAACAAAGAAGGTTGTGATGCGATGTTGATCTCTTGGAGAGCAAGTTTCTAAAAGATCTACCTGAAAATCACGAACATTCAAAGTTAGTGTAGTAAGTAGCTAAGCCTAGGTTGTGTGTTACTGGCTGTCTAGCCTGCTACGTACTGCCTAGTAGGTGTTACCTCTGTGGTCTCCTGGGCTCTAATGCCTTCTCTGCCTAGTTGTGGCTGCTAGCTAGGGGTGTTAGGGGTGGAGCTTACATGTGTAGCCCGTAATATCCCTAGCATGCCCCACTGAATTATGCTTAAAAATGGGTAAATTGGTATTTGCATATTTTTGTGCAAAAATTTTGCTTAATAATTTTAAATATCATAGTATTGCTGACACTTCTATTAAGCAGTTTGTTGTAACAGGCTGTCATATTATTTTCTTGCATTATTATAATGTGCCAGTTTATTTATTTAATATTTATATACAGTACATCATAAAAATATTCCTATGTGTAATGGTAGCATTTTATAAGTTGATTATTATATGAAATAACTGATTAAATGTACATCTTCTTTGGACATTGTCAATTAAATATACATCTTCTTTGGACATTATCCTGTTGATTAACATATATAGTCGAGTAAATATGCATCAAAACATAATGTTAAATGTTGCTATCTTTATCTATATTATATGTATGATTAAAGTAACTAATGTATATATGGTGAATAAGGCACTGTAACCATATACAGTTTTTAAGTACTGTTCCGTTATCATAGAGAAAGCATTTAATTCTTATGAATAGCTCGAGTTTTAATGTTTGTCTGCTTTACTAATAATTTGGTGGTAATTTGTCCTGGTTTTGTTCATATGGTGGAGCTGCTGCTACTAGTTAATGTTGTCACTTAATGTTCATTATCTGTTCCAAGATATGCCCCATTACTCTGATGTTGTAGTGAGCATGTGGTCTGATCCTTGTAAGTTCTCTTTCTGTAAATAGTGATACCCATCCTTTTCATGGCAAGTTTATAATCCATCCTGCATTGTCTTTAAGGTCTATTCCAGTCCAATCTACATCCATCTGGTAGCAGCAACAGCAAATGTGGATGACAGATATGTTGCCTGAGTTTGGCTATCTCGTTATGGTCAACTGTGATGGGTAGAGTGGCACGCTTGCAAAGTGCACCCATATGGTGTGACTGGTGTCCACACATGTCACTTCCACAAAGATATCTGTCCTTGCAGTTTCTCTAAGGACTCTGCTAAGTGGGTAGATTGGGAATCCTGTTCTAAGAATGTCAGATCTGTTTTGGCACTGTTTATACACTTTATACAGTATAAAAATCACCATCATTAGTATTCCAATTATGATAATGGAGAGTGATCCCGTGGTGAATCCTGGATCTTGGTGAACTTCTTGATTTTCATCAGGATTGGGAGGCAGTGTAAATATGGGCTGTAAGGTTGGCATTGCTTTGCCTTTTGGTACAATTACATAGTCATTGTCTACTGATACTTGTGCCATCATATACGCAAATGTGCTCTCTATATATTTTTGTTTACCAAAGCACAATACTGCTATGGCAGTTAATGCCATTATTCCTAGTGTTGTGGAGATCCACAATAGGATAGTGCTTGATTTCTCCCACCATTCGGCTTCCTTCATGTAGCAGTTAAAATCCCTTTGTCCTTTGTGGAAAGTGTCATCTGTTTTGTACCATTCTTTGTCTTTATCCTCTACCATTCCTATCAGGACCATTTCTAAATCTGCAAAAATTTGTTTGGTTTTATTGTCTAGTACATTATCTCTGCTTTCTCCCTGAAAAACTTTAATATTTGGCAGATCATAAATAGGAATGCTGGTGTGTAATTCTGTAGTCATCTTTTTGAGACCCTCTTTTAATTTTACATCTAATTTGTTTTCCAGATAGTCAAAAATAATTTTGTTGATGGCATTATTGTATGTCGTGAAATATCCATCTTTAGTTTTATTCATGCTATCGCATGATTCAGTTGATTGTGTCAAAAAGTAGTTTCCAGCAGATAATGAGCAAACACATAGCTCAGTCCCATTTATGATGTGGTATGTTGAGTATTGTATATTGAACAGTTGGTTAGAAGGCTTGCAAACCAGAGTCCATGGCTTAGGTAAATTAGTGAGAACAATGCATTCTCCAGCATCTAATATTTTGGGTTCTGGGGGGTCATTGAAATGTACCCTGGTTGTGCAATTATTTGCAATTACATTGCTGTCAGCATTGTAGTATATGGCAGATGTGCAGGTATGCTGTTGTTTGTGGTGCAAGAGATGTGCATTTTCACAGAAGTAAACATTAGCTATTCTATTACATAAGTTCAGTTGTCTCTGTGTCATTGGGATAAAATTATTATCAGTTAAAGCAATGTATTCTGTGTCTGTTTGTATTTTTGTGTATTGATGTTGGATGCCTTTGTAGGTTTCAGCATCCATTGGCACTGGAACTGTGTCCATGCTGTATAATGACATTGGTAACTGGCCCTTAAATTTAAGAAATACTAGTATCTGTATTAGTAAATGATCCACAGTATTAGTGAATGCCACTAACTCATGGCCATAGTATTTGTAAATATGCTTGAATACTAATTTGTAGTTCAGTGCTGTAGTCTGCATGTCTTCTTTCATTGCATCAAGGTATGACTGTGGGGCAATAATCTTATGAGTTAATCGTCCTGATGCTAATGGATCAAGTGTGTATGCAAGGTCATAGAATGATTGCTCATATCTATCAAAATAATCTGAGTATTTTAACATAACCTGTATGAAAAGTATTAAATAGTTTTGAATGAATTTTATAGCAAAGTGATGATTATTCAACACTGTGTGTGTTTTGGTAAATTTTCTGTTGACTTCTTGATATAAATATTGCATTTGCCACTGCATTTCTTCTATAGAAATAGGATAACGAATTAATATCCATTTGTCCATGTTTGTGTTTATAATACTTGTCTTCAACTTATGCTGCTGAATTTTATTATAATTTTAATGTGTCTTTGGTAAATGCTGGTAAAATGTTTAATACATTATTAATAATCCATGTTTTCTGTAATAATTCATAGTTAATAAAGTTGATCTAAACTCGATCCTAAAACATTCTGGGACCTCCATGTAGTAAGTAGCTAAGCCTAGGTTGTGTGTTACTGGCTGTCTAGCCTGCTACGTATTGCTTAGTAGGTGTTGTCTATCTGGTACCCTGGGCTCTAATGCCCTCTCCGCCTAAGTGCGGCTGCTAACTAGGGGTGTTGGGGGCGGAGCTTACGTGCATAGCCCGTAATATCCCCGGCAGTAAGCAGTAATTTTTTTATTTCGTGCACGTGCAGTCTCTTATCAATCTCCCACAAGGGAAATATTATATAAAGTATCTAGGGGCCTGGAATCAGGGTCATCATTTTTGTCAGAACCGCTACGGCGGCCAATCCTAGATTTATCTGACGTCTGTTACGTTGAAAATGCATGTAAAACTATACCTCGCTAAATTACTGTGTGAACATTGTATACGGCTAAGATCAACAGTAACAATAAATAAATCAATCAATCAATCAATCAATCAAATTGCATATTAATTGTAGGTCGAAGGAACGGAGGAAGAGGTTTCGATAATCAATGCAGTCTTAACGGACCTTCGACGAGAGAGGGCAGTTGAAATAGCCAATACGTTTATTCTTGGAGTCAATGATATTCTCGATCTAGGCAACGCACAAATAGAACCAGTTCCGCAAACAGTTATAGGTACAGTAACTTTTCGTTGAAATACCTTCCAGAAATGTTTTAATAAATTACTCGTAATTAAAATAAGATTTCAGGGAAAATGATCCTAAAAATTGTAAAATAAAAATTTTAAATCGAGAGAAAGAAAACTATTGATTTTGAAATAATTTAATTTTACGTTGCGCTATTTGTAAACCGTAGTGTTCTGACTGCTCCCAACTGCTTCCAAAAGAATACATATTAAATGACGCGCGGAGTTTTATCTCCAGGAATGAGAAAATAATTTATTTCTTCTTGGCCTTGATCATTCTAGTCGATTAGAATAATATATCTGAATATAATGACATCACCAGAATAAGTGATCGGAACGGTTGCCAAGAAAATGGGGTGAATGACATGGCATGTTGAAAATGTGCAAAACAGACATCAGAAAAAATCAACTCTTCATCTTCACAAATTTACCAACACATCACCAACTCAACAAGAGCAGAGAATTTAATCAGTTGTATATTGTTCAGTACATTTGTAATTGATATAATATTACGCATGTGTGCAATTTGTCATATTTTCTACTAGTAAACGAAGATACAGATTTCTGCGCACCACATCAATGCAGTGGTGGAACATGTAACAAAATTATGACGAATGGAATCAACACTGGATACAGTTGTACGTGTCCAGAAGGGCGCACCGGAATAGAGTGTCAAGGTGATCTGCTTTATCTTACGTTTCATTCTTTACTTTCTACGTCGATTGCAGATTAAAATGCAATATTTTATGTCTGTCTCTCTATTTGGCTGTTTCAGATTTGGATTTTTTCAAAATAAATTTGACCAAGAAATTTAATTTTGGAATATTCTAGATCACCACAAAATTCATTTGAAGTATCAGAGTAATTTGGTCAAGCTTAAGGTCATAATTACAACAATAATTCATTTTGGGTGTTTTGATATCTTTCTGTCACGACATATATTTACTAGTATATGAAGTCGAGGACAGTTACTTGAAGGTCAATTTCAAGCCCAAAGTCAAATTTTCAGCTTCTCACCACATCCAATAAGAAATTCTAGATTCGCCATTGTTACTGATGTCGTATTTCTATTTGCAAAATTTTCCTCTTCTTGAAAGGTTCTATGAATTTATTTTAAAACCACGTACAATGCCATAATTTTGAGACGTTTAAGGTTATTTTAAATTAATGTGACTCTGCAACCCACTAATATGTAATTCTCATACATTCCAGTGGTGCTCTGAGAAGAATGTGCAGAAGAGGACATTTTAACAGCGTGCAATGATAGTTAGTGTAAAGTGTACATAGTCCATTGGTGCTTTACTGACCCCGTGCTTCGGACATAACGCGAGATAAAATAGGGAATTTTTGTGTGAGACTGGTATCCAGACACAGCCTACTTTGAACTGTTCGAAAGGATCAGTTACGAAAGTGAAATGTGGACTGATTAACTATGTTCTTATCTGTGATATTTTTCTATGAGAACTGACAATATTTCTTTATTGTAAGGATAAGGTCAGAATTTGATTTGATATCTCCTTTTATATGTAATTCTATTATTTTCAATTTACATTCAATTGTTTCCACAAGGCCATTTTGATTGATTTACCAAAATATGAGTTGGATACGTCCTGAGCACAGGTTATTTCTTACGTGTGCTTTTGTTCAAATCATTTTAATTTGGAGTCAATAGAAATTCACAACGTGTTCAAGTTGAAAAATCTGCTTGAAAATTTAAGGATCGCCAAATGTCATGCATTTCTGCAACTGCGAAATGGGAGAAAAAATTCGTAGGACCTATTCTGTTAAAATTTTCAAAATTTAACAAAACATATTATAGGTTGTTACGTTGAGTAAAATTTACTTGAAACAAATGTTGCCTCTCTCGAGATGACCCTAAAAGCATTGTCCCAACTGCCTTCAAATTTACATGAAACGATCTTCTCAGAAATTGTAATAACAATGTAAATACAAGGATTGCCACACTGTACAATCTGATACAGCATTTAAACAGAAGTGTGTATGATTTGCTATCAAATGTCAGAGTATTGTGAATTCATTTTGTCCTTTTGAAAGAACAATAATTTATCTAAGGATCAGTGATTTTATAAATAATAGGATTAAAGTAAAATTACTTTAAAAATAGCAATTTTATGATTCGACTACTATGTGCATTTATATTTAAATAAAATTTTAACACAACACTAACGTGAAAAAGGACAATAGAGTGTTAATAATGTGCTTACTTTTCTTTGCGAAAATGCAAGTGTGTTCTTTTGATTTAAAGTCTTGACTGTTGATAGGTAATTTGGGAAGACAATGGATAAATCGATTAAAGAAACCCATTTATTCCAGATTTATCGGATTTATTTGCCTAATTAGGCAAGAAAAATGCATTTTTTCAGTGATCCTACCAATAATGGATTACATTTTCTTGCCTAATTAGGCTAGGGAAATTGGCCTAATCAAAAGTGAATAAGAATAATCTCCATTGTTTTCGGTGTATCTTCTTAAGGCTGCCGTTATCTAAATACATTAACATACGGATAAAAGACAGAAAGAGAATTTGTGGTGGCATTTAAATACCGAGATATATTAATCCCAATTGCACTCTTAATTACGGATCTGTCCATTCTAGGTTTTTCTTAATTCGTACCTGGGCATATTTTGTCTATGTGTCTAATCTGTAATTAAATAGGATAAAATGTACCAAAATATACAAATTTTTGGTATGACATTGTGTTTAGTGTATGTAAATTAAATCATTTCCTGTAAAACTAGACTGATTGAATGCACTGAATCTATGTATCATTGCCGAAATTGGCACATTTCAATTCTATCTAATTACACAGATCAGACAAATTAGACAAAATAAGGCAAGGTACGAATTAAGAAAAACCCTACTGGGTGCCCAAAGAGTACAAACAATTCTACGGAGAGGCATAAATAAAGAAACTTGGAGTTTTATGGTTCAGTTGTAATGACAAACAGTTACTAGGATATTTCTTTCATCTGTTCTGATGAATGCAGAAATTTGTATATGCATAGAATTTTGAAATTCATTCTAAATGTACCGTGCCATGGTTTTTCTGTCAGGCTGGTGACAAATTGGGCAATTGAGTTTAATATAAGAAGAGCGCTATTAAAAAAATTGCCAGAAAATTCAAAATGGAAACCTTCGATGATAATATGAAAGGTATGTGTATGAAATTAAACACTTTTCTTGTGAAGTAAATTTTAGTGCTTTTCTTTAAAATTAAGTATTTTTTGCAAATTGTTAGTTTTTGGAATATCTTTGGCTCTTTCTTGCAAATGTAGGTACCATTTTAAGAATACTGGTATCAGTGGTAGCTGTGGGGTGTTTGTTCGGTCCTCTACGT
Source organism: Haplosyllis anthogorgicola (assembly GCA_038406195.1). NCBI lineage: Eukaryota > Metazoa > Annelida > Polychaeta > Phyllodocida > Syllidae > Haplosyllis > Haplosyllis anthogorgicola. The sequence goes on along the minus strand of JBCAUI010515213.1, from coordinate 2,308 downwards.
ACACGGGTAACATTTGAGACAAATCATACAATTAAAGCACCATCTGGTAGCGTATTTAGATGTATTACTGAAAGAGAACCCAAACTGTTTAGTCAATTCTTGTGAGTATTGCATACCCATTAATAAAGGTGTTGAATTAAAATCTTATCATACAGAAAATATTCAAAATGTTTGAATAATATGGGAAAATGAATTGATACTTATTTTAACGTGAAGTATGTTATTTCGGGGGTTTTTTTTCAGAATGAATGAAACTATTATAGATAGATGGAAGACAACCGACGCTTTGTTTACGGAAGTGTATCTAAGCAATGATATGTTAAATATATTTGGATTTAAATACAGAACAATAACTCGACATTCACAGTTCACTGATGTCAAAGCAAGAAAAGTGTCGCTTAAGATGAAGTCAGATGGAACTGAGGGAATATATTACAGAAATGGTATGTAAACGTAAAATAAAAAGCCCTACAGTAGAACCTGTCTTGAGGGAACCCCTTTTTGGATTACCAGAATGCCGTAAAAGGCAGCAATGCTGTTCAAGACAGATAAAATAAGCATGAATATTAAGGATTCATATCAAGCAAACAGTACACAGAAAACGTATCATTTTGGAAACGAAGAGAACGAAAGAATTTCACGCTGTGCTTTTGATGTGCTATTGTTAAACCTCTGATACGAATTCCGTGTACTGAGGCAGATGCCGCTCGAGACAGATTCTACTGTATGACTTGTGATGGTACAAGAATATCTGAATTAAAACTGATGCTTTATTTTCAGTAAATGTTACCTGGACATTTCTTTCGCATCCTGGCAATCCTGATTGGACTCTGGTGAACAATAGAATGACTTATGAGAGTCGGTTTCTACTGTTTATAACTTTTGCAAAAACACAAGGAAACGCTTACGACCAAATACTACAAGATATCAAAAAGGGATTTCAATACAACAACCTTAAATGAATTCATGAGTACAAATCCACAGACTTTTATTCGACAATAACAACGCCATTGTGATGACATAGATCTATTGGTTAATGATTTTAATCTAAGGAGACAGATGTGATGTCTCTTTTTTTCAGACGTTGTGTCAATAATGCCATCATATCAGAAAAAAAAATCATTCTACTACGATTGGAAAAAGGTCAAAAAGATTTTTACACCATTTTGTGTCCCATAAGGACATTGTAATAAATTATATTAGTTTAAATTCAAACTGGTGAGATGAGAGTTTGTTGCAAAGAGTAACAACTTACTATGTGTGTCATTGCCAGTTAGACATCACAAGATCATTCAACTGCACGAGATCTATTTGCACATCATGGAGGGTAAGTCAAAATTAATTCCAATGCTCTAATTTTTCAGGTTTGAAATGCAATTCCAGTGTCAAAATTAAAACATCCTGCGATTGATACCACAGATTGCACACTGTCTTGTTGGAGGTTTTATATCTTATATCGCCCGCCTAATTAGGCGAATTTGCCTGGTGATTTTTACTATTTCGAGCGAATTAAGTCCACCACTAAAGTTTGTCTAGTGAAACAGATAGAATTAATCAAAAAAATCTTAACCATCTTGTCATGTATTTTTAGGAGAAAACAAAAATACATTCGGGTTTTGGTCTATCATTTCCAAAACTAAGTGACAGCGAAAAGTCCTTTTGTTTAGTACACATCACAGAATTTTGCCATAAAGTGGCGTTATTTATTTTTATATACACATTGCGACTGCGGAATTTCATGCTGGATTTTTATTTCAGTCAGTAGAGGTTTTTTGAATTCATTTTCCTACCTCACTGCCAATTTCCCGAAGGAAAAATCAGGAATATTTACCGAGGGGGACCTGTGGTCCCCAGAGGGAAATATTCCTGATTTTTCCTGAGGGAACTATCTGGGAATATATACGGACCCAAAACAGTACATATTTGTTATATTATTTTTGTCATTTTAACTTATTTAAATGTAAATTTGAATATGTTATTTTACACAAAAACCTATTTTTAGTTGTGAAAATAGTATTTCGTTTCAGTTACTCACTAAATAAGCTTTCAAAACCAGATCATTTCGTTTAGGCAGTTATCCACAAGAATGAATTGGAACAAACCTGGAATAGCATGGCGTGGAATTCTTTTGCTTGCCAACATTCCCCAATTAATATAATTCTCAGGATCTAGACTCTACTGATAAACTATTATGATCGATATTTTAGGTATTTCCACTGTAATTAGCTTGACGGGGGCTTTATTCACCATTGGCTACTTTGTGGCGACAAAACGAAGTAGATTTACTGTTGAATTGGAAAGTACAGTG
>JBCAUI010515202.1:0-12262 GCA_038406195.1 Haplosyllis anthogorgicola | reverse complement strand
CTCTAGCGGGCTGGCGGTTAATAAAAGGGGTAAAATAGTGGGCGGAGCCTACGTGCGTAGCCGTATTATCCCTGGCAGGATTCACGCTGAGATATTTTGATATCTGCACACATCTTAAAAATGTATACTACCATACTAATAATAAAATATCACAACCAATGCTCTCACATCTTAAAAATTTTGTGTGATGGAAATAGACAATATACAATCTCTTCATATTGTGGCTTATCGTCCCTTATTGTCAGGTGTAAAACAGAAAAATTAGGCTCCGCTACACAAATATTGATGAATCCAAAGGTAAAGGCCTTTTGTGCTGGAATTTTAAATTTCTTCTGGTATTGTGGTCACGGTCAACGCAGGTATTTCCCTCAGGATATCGATAATGTTAACAATAATGACACAAACAAATGCTGAAATTGGGAATGACCAACAGGAAGTTACAAAGACTCCATGTTGTCATCAGTAAGATTTCGAAAAAAAAAATATTAATGCATCTAAGGAACTTTTTAGAGTATTGATATTGAATCTTTTTCCTAAAAGGCATTTTATACAAATATTTGTCATTATTATTTTTCACTATCCATACCTGACTGCTTACATTTTAGAAGGGGAAGACAGACAAGTAGATTTTTTGCCAGAGTGGTTCGTTTTGAGGTGTTTTTTTCCTCTACTCACACGATGTGCATTTTCAGGTGGTTGTCTCACTGTTTACACATACTCACACGATGTGTAGGTGATCGTGTCACTGTTTAAACATACTCACATAATGTGCATTTTCAGTAGTCTGCTTTCGACTTACTAGGTCTTCTGACTTGCCATCTTATTATAATTAGTTTGAAACAGACTTTTTGGCTAGATTGATGCACCTGTGAGGCCCGGATCCAGGATTTCTTGTAGGGGGATGCAACCCAAATTTTTTTGAAAAAAACCCCCCCCCAAAATGAGGGGAGATTGACAAAAACTGCATGAAAATGAAAAAAACTCCGACCTTAGGTAGGGGGGGACGCGTCCCATGCCCCCTGGATCCGTCAATGCCTGTGTAGCAAGATCAGACACTTGCAATATCCAGTTCCGTGTAAACATGACATCAGTTTCATAAATCGATAATGCTGACCTCTATTTTCAGGTGATCGAGTGAAGGTCGTGGTGGGTTTTCACACTGATCTTCCCTTCACACTGACCGGACAACAGAACGTCTCCATCTCCGCCTTCACCGGATTCAGAATAGAATTGTAAACATTCATTGAGAAATAAATGATCCATCCTTGAATGGCATTAATTATATTTATTTGTAATTATTTTATTCTAATACAAACGCTATTAGGAGGTATTAGGTGCTTCCTATAATTTTAGAAAAATGAGAGAACAAAGAGTGGTTCCTAACAAAGAGAGAACGACAGGATTTCACGCTGTGCTTTTGATGCACTGTTGTTCCAAAATAATAGGAATTTCACCCTCTGTTCTACTCTAAATATTCCTGGGTCGGTCTCTATGTTTTCTTTTTATCTGGTGTTGTTACTGAATGAAATATTGCAAAAATGTCACTATTGCAACCCCAATGTAATTCATTTGTTATGTGCAAAGTTGAAGTGGTTTGAAACGAGTAAATACATGCCTCAGAATCAGATCGTGAAATTACTACCAAAAGTTTGGAACTCCGCAACAATTAAATTAAATATTGCTCAGCATGAAATTCCATTGTTGCGGAGGCTAAACTTTTAATAATACTTGTGACGATTAGTAGAAATATCTTATTTGTAAACGTGGGAAATCCTGGTCGACATTCTGGTAAAATTGCGGGAAAATGTATCGTATCACAAACTGGAAGTGACATCACAATGTCATGTGACCTATGACATCATAATGCCCAGCCAATCCCTATAAAACAGCTGCATCCCCATTGGAACCTTCAGAGGGACAGAGTCTGTTGAAGAGAGCACATGTAATTCATATTGTTTGGCTTAGATTCACAGGTAATGCATGTTTTGTAAACTAAAATGGGGGTAAATGATCATGAATAGCTAAGGGAAAATACTAGATTCTACAGTTGTATGAGTAAACAAGATCCAAGAAGTAACTTCAGTGAACTATTGATGAAGTATGTAAAACCTGGGATGAACCCACAGAACTGGTGCTCAAGTAAAGAAACAGTTGTTACTTGATTATTAACTGACTGTCATTATTACAGGGTTGTTTGTTGATAATGTTTGTGAACATTAGTCTTCAGTCTGTTGATATTGAATAAAGCTAAATGTCACCAAGTTAGAGTTGTTTGTTTGCTAATCACTCATATGCACACACCTCACGGGTAAAGGACTACCACATTACAAAACTGGCACCCAATGTGGGGCATGTGCTGTGATTACAAACAAAAGAAGAGAGAGAAAAGCTCTGCGATAGTCCCTCTTGATGGAGCTGCATCGAAGGGGTAAGCTGCAAGCTGTAGAACCCACTGCAGAGCATGCCATAGAGCATGCACAACTCGGCAAGAGAGAGTCAATTTTAGAGGGCTCTGCAGAGAGCACTCTACAAGACGAATGAGTCGACGGGATCATGAGAAGAAACAGATCCTAGTTGCTGCATAGAATGCACCTTGTAATAGGCATGAACTGAGTGTTGGTACACCAACACAAATTGACAATAGACGATCTGTCCGGAGGAGTCAGACAATACAAAGACACCCTGTCCCTGGAGGAGGGGATCTGAATCAGAGTTGCAAGAATGGGCTTAACAGAGCCAATGGTGGCTACCATGGTGCAGTGAGTGACAATTTAGATTTGCTACTGTGCCTTAGTAGTGTTCTCAAGAACCTTGTAATTCCAAGAAGGTTGCGGTCGTATCTAGTTAATTACATGAACAGATGCCTGGATGGCTAGGCGCAACAAAACAAAACAGAAATAGCGACTCGAGCTGTAATTTGCTTGAGTTCAGTAGTAAAGTGAGTTTGTTTGTTTAAAAGTTTACGTAGTTCTATTTGTTGTGCTTTTGTAAGATCTAAGCCAAACCGCTGTTTCCAAATTTCTACCCTTTACCCTACATGTCACTGGTAACATAGTATCATTGCAATGTCAGTGGAGGAAAACCTCCATCAGGAGGAAGGGATAGTTGGGCATGAGGAACACGGGGGTGGAAGGTACATATGTTGACAGTGGTTCTGCATCTGTGCACCCATTCGGGGTGCTTCTGTATTTCAAACAGGCAGATGGAGAAGCAGTCTCTGATCCTGCCTTCACTGAGGCAGTGGTGAAGGACACTCCAAAAGAAACCCTTGAGAGAGTAAGTCAGGAGAGGAGAGAAGCACAGCAGCTATTGGCTGTGGAGGCTGCAAGGGTTGAGACCCTCAGGGACATCCCGGTCCCTGAGGAAGAGGAGGGTAAAAGTGATATTGCCCGTGCCATGAGTGAATGCAATGCAGCAGTTATCAAGGTTTTGGAAGGGGTCAGCAACCAACTAAAATGTTTGAAGCCCTGGCCAAGCAGCAGGCCATATCCATTGTGTCCTCCACTCCTGACATGAAGGGATGTGATTTCCAAACACCCACCACCTCTGTGAGCATCCAGGGTGGTGTGGAGCACAAATCTGGGGTGATGCTCATAGAGCAGATCCCCAGGATAGGGCATTTCAGTGAGGAGAAGCCTACCCCTAAACATTAGTTGGACTTCAAGACCTGACATACAGATGTCAGGGGAGCTCTTGAGAATTATCCTGAGATGTCTCTCAGGCAAAATGTGTGAAGCTCCCTTCATGGTCTAGCAAAGGAATTGATTGAAAATGCTAAGACTGCCACTTTACAGGAAATTGTTGAGATTATTAAAAGACAATATGGTGCAGTGGAAAGTGGGGATCAACTGATAGCAAAGTTTTATCAAATGGGGCAGGTGAAGGGAGAAGAGATTGCTAACTTTGCTGCTCATTTGGTGGGGGGCATTGAATAAAATTCTGTAGCAATTCCTGCACCTGGTGCCTGCCAAGGATAGGGACAGGCAGGTGATAGAGCACCTCTTCCATGGTATGTTAAAGCCCTACAGGGATGCCCTGCATTACCTGTATCGAGATGAGTCCATCTCCTATGTGAAATTCCTGGAGGAGGCCAGATCGGTGCAGGAGTGCGACACAGGGACTTCCCCAGTGGTTGGGATAGTATGACTGCCCTAAAGGAGCAAGTGGTTGAACTCATGGCAACTCTCAAAGCTGGGAGGGCCTCCATCCCTAAGAAAGAGATAGACAAAACCATTAAAAGAAGGGATGGGGAGCCAAAAGAGCATAAAGATCGGGGCAGTGGTATAATCTGTTATTGCTGCAATGGCAGAGGCCATACAGTGAGGAATTGTGCCACTCTGGGAAACTTCCACAGGGTGGAGGCCTCAGCAAGAATGCTCCCCCCCAGAATCAGCCTTACTCAGAGGGGGTAAATGTCATGGTGGCCCCACCACCCTAGGGACCACCTAGTAATTAGTAAACAGGCTAAAGTTGATGGTAGGAAATATTATAACTCAGATCCCATTGTTTGTTTAATCGGGAAGGCTAATGAAGCCAGAATTAAATTTGATGGGGACCCATGTATGGCATTAATCGATTCTGGGGCCCAGTTGTCAACAAGAGCCATGTAAGAAACTGGGTTTAAAGATAAAGCAGCTAAAGACCTTCACAGATATTGAAGCTATGGGAGGGGGGAAGGTACTGTATTTGGGATAAGTGGGAGTTTAGTTAGAAATCCCCAGTCTACCCAGATACTCAGAGGCTTTGCTCATGTTGGTTTTGAATGATAGTAGGTATGGAGAGAGAGTTCCTGTTCAGATTGGGTCCCTGCACATTGACCAAATTCTGGCAACAACCACCCCTGAGGAGATGAGTTGACAGGGAAAAGTTTGGCAATGGGAAAGATCTCATCTTTGTTGGTGGGTAAGGCAGCATCAGTTCAGAACACTGAGGCATTTTTGTTGGATCAAGTCAAAGGGAATGTAAAGTTGACAAGGTCCTACAAAATTAAACCATTCGGGATGTTGTGGGTCCCAGTGATCACTCGTGTGAAAGGACATGAAATGCAATCAATTGTACTGTTGAGCCTTGTGAGCACGGAGGTTTATCAAGAGCCATTGAGGTAGCTGATAGCTATTTCTCTTTAAAACCTGGCTCCAGCAAAAGTTATATAGCCTTGAGAAACATATCGTGTAGGGAAATTAAGGTCAAGGCAAATGCAGTGGTGGGTACCATCCAACCAGCCAACATAGTGCCACAGTCATTAGCTCCAAAGGTTGTCCTGAAGAGACAATGAGTGGGGCTGGAAAAAATGGCCAGAAGTCTTCTACCCCCAACAAGCTGGAGGCCTTTTCCCCCGAGAAGGTTGAAAAGCTTTTCAGCAAGTTGGACTTGAGTGGAATCAAAGGATGGTCTGAAGAGGATCAGCTTGCTGCCAAAGCATTGCTCACTGAGTTTAGGTCACTTTTCACTCTGGATGATTTGGACATGGGAAAAACCTCCATTGTCAAACATAAAATCAAACTTACAGATCCCACTCCATTCAAGGAGCACTACAGGTGAATTCCACTACAACAATTTGAGGAGGTATGAAAACATCTCCAAGAGATGCTTAAAATTGGGGCAATTAGAAAATCCACCAGCCCGTGGGCCAGTGCAGTAGTGCTGGTCTGGAAGAAGGATGGCTTCCTAAGATTTTGCATAGATCTGTGCAAATTAAATATGTGCACAGTAAGAAATGCATATGGCCTACCCCACATAGATGAGTCTCTGAACTGTTTGAACGGAGCTCTCTCTTTTCCTCCTTAGACCTCAAAAGTAGGTATTGGCAGGTCAAAATGGATGAAGCTAGTAAGCCATTAACAGCATTCACAGTGGGTCTGCTTGGCTTTTACAAGTGTGAGCAGATGCCATTTGGGCTTACAAACATGCTGGCCACCTTCCAGAGGCTAATGGAGAGCTGCCTGGGAGATCTACACCTAAATTGGTGTATAATTTACCTAGACAATATCATAGTATTTGGCAAGGATCCCAAAGATCACTTACATAAGCTAAGGGGGGTCTTTGAGAAACTCTTCCAGGCAGATCTGAAATTCAAGCCCTCAAAATCCAACTTCTTTAAGACCCATATCTAGTATCTTGGGCATATAGTCTCCAAGGATGGTGTTGAAACTGACCCTAAGAAGGTGGAAGCAATAAAGAATTGGCCCACCCTGCAAATGGTTACTGATGTGTGAAGTTTCTTAGGCTTCACAAACCACTACCACCATTTCATACACAAGTATGCACATATAGCAAGGCCTCTGAACCTACTCACCTCTGGTGAAAATGCTAAATTCAAAAGGAAAGCAGTGACTTGGACCACTGAGTGTGAGGCAGCTTTCAAAAAATTAAAGGAACTGTGATCAAACACTCCTATTTTGGCTTATGCAGACTACACCAAGCCATTTAGGCTAAACACAGACACTAGCAAGTTGGGTTTGGGAGCTGTGCTATATCAGAAGCAAGGGGGAGTGGACAGAGTAGTAGCTTATGCCATTCACTCACTGGGCAAGTCAGAACAGAATTACACCACTCATAAGCTAGAATTTTTAGCACTGAAGTGGTCAATTACTGACCACCTCCATGAGTATCTATATGAGGGGAGTATATAGCGATAATAATCCCTTAACATACATGCTCACAACAGCCAAGCTTGACACCACTGGCCAAAGATGAGTAGCCAAGCTGGTGAACTACAACTTCAGCATCCACTACAAATCAGGAAAGACAAATGTAGAAGTGGATGCATTATTCTGGGGATTCCCATGGATTGTGCTGTAGATGCTGCCATGGTGAAGGCAGTAATCAATTCAGAAGCTACTGAAGGGGGGGGCAAATGTGGCTGTGTGTTTTGCCAAGTCATTGATCACCCCTTCAGTATCAGACATTCATGGGGTACCAGCTCTTTGAAAATCTGGTCAAGTAAGCCTGGCTGCAGTGGATCAAAAAAGCTGGATTCAAGAACAAAAGAATTACCCTTACATTGGGGAAATCCTTAAATTAATGAAGAACAAAGCCCTAAATAAAAGGAAGGTTAGACCAGATGATCCTTCAGCTCTGAGAGCCATGCTCAAAATCCATACTCAGTTCCTAGTTTGGAATGGTCTGCTGTTCCAGAGAATCAAATCTATGTATAGACAAGACCCTGCCATGCAATTTGTGCTACCCACAAATTTCAGAAGGAAGGCTTTCTTAGTGTGTCATGATGAGGTGGGTCACCTGGGTGTTGAAAAGTGTGTCGACCTCCTCAGGGATCAATTCAGCTGGCTGGCTCTTGCTAAAGACATGGAGCAGCATATCAAATGCTGTGATCACTGCTTATGGTTCAAAGTGGTACCACACAAGGCAGAGATGCATCCAATCACCACCACACATCCATTGGAGCTGGTTCACATTGATTATCTGACAGTGGAGTCTGGGAAGCCAGACAAAGCTGATGTCAATGTATTGATAGTTATGGATCACTTCACAAGGTTTACACAGGCTTTTGTCACACCATCTCAGACTGCCAAGGTGGTGGCAAGAACCCTTTGGGACCAATACCTCATGCACTTTGGTGTACCAGAGAAATTGATTAGTGACCAGGGCTGCAATTTTGAGAGCAGTCTGATAGCAGAACTGTGTAATCTCACAAGAGTACAGAAGCTTCATACTAGTCCCTACAGACCACAAACAAATGGGCAGTGCAAGAGGTTCAACAGCACTCTGTTGTCAATGCTTGGTACTCTCCCACCTGAGACCAAGCAGTCATGGCAAGAGCAAATTGCCACCTTGGTGCATGCATATAACTGCACAAAGAATAATACCACTGGGTATAAACCCTTTGTGTTGATGTACGGTTGAGAACCCCTGTTACCACTCACAAATATGTGCAGAAGCTGAAGCGCAAAATGGAATGGACATTTAAGAAGGCTGCAGAGATTAGCCTTAAAGAGAGTATCCAACACAAGTGATACTATGATCACAAATTTAGATGCACCAAGCTGGAAGTCAGTGACCAGGTACTGGTAAGACAACACACCTTTAAGGGCAAACATAAGATCCAAGACAAATGGGAAAACAAACCCTACACCATCTTGGAACAGGTTGATGATAAATTACCAGTGTTCAAAGTACAGAGTACCAATAACAAAGACCACATTAGGATCTTACATAGGAACATGCTGTTTCGGCTTTTATCTAGCAATACAGATAACTTTGAACAGGTAAAGGAACCTGAAGTTGAACATACAGAATCAGAAGAGTCTGACACAGGGGACACAGCTGATAAACAGCCTTAAACAGGTCCCATCACAAGGAGCAGAGCTCAGGCCTCTGCTAGTACAAGATCCTTGGTGGTCCTACAAGCAAACCTGCTCATGAATCAGCACTTTGGCATTGAAACTGATCCAGGTAGTGATAACCCTTATGTCGAATATCCTGATCTATTTACACACTTTGAGAATGATTTCCACACCATTCACACTTGGTTGTTTTCTAAATGAAATTACAAATTTATGAGCCATTTCCTGGTCTCAAAAAGCGTATCAGTTTTTCTTTGCTTTTGGGCTTCAATTTTTACATGTCCTATTTTAGAGGGGTAAGGGAATGCTAAATAAGGCATTGTTCAAACTCAATACTCTAAAAACAGTTATAAAAAGTTTAAATTGTTAAAAATTAGGCCATTAAAAATTGTCAACTGATATTGCTAGCCGGAAATCTGCTCAGAAACTGAACTAAGTGAGACTCTGTCACCCTCTCTTAGCTGTGTGACTGGTCATGTGGTATGCAGTCACCCGCTAAAACAATTGTTTGTGTTAGGTTGATTTGTTATGCAAATTTGAAGTTACTTGGATCTCGGTTGTAAGTCATATGTAGTGGAAAGGCAACAACTATTCATTATATATTTGAAACTCTTATTGAAGGAGTAAATACTGATTCAGTAATATGATTGGATGCCTGATTGGAAAAAAATGGTCATAAATGATTCAATGTGACTGGGAAGCTAGGCTTCCAAAATAGAAGAATTCTATAAATAAAAAGACAAAACAGTTAAAAAATAACTAGGGTTGAATCGATGTCAATCACTAAGGGAAGATCTTGGTGGAATTAAGGGAAATCACATGTCCAGTTCAAAAGCTCAGTCTGTAGAGTGCCCTAATGAGCACTCAAAAGACCATGCCACACTAGGGCCAAACTCCACGCATTGTGATGCACTCTATGGTTTGAGACTCACTGGGGCACCTTCTTCACATCCTGAAGGATGTCTTCAACATTGGCAGCCTCAGCTGTGGTGGCTGGCACTGCCTGAAACTGTCCAACCAAATGGGGCATGTTTGGGTGGACCTTTGACAAGTGTCCCTCCCAAGCCCGAGCGGAATGAACTGCATAGTCCTTGCAGTATGGGCAGGCCAGTGCCACCCAGGCATGCTCACACCACACATGGGTCATGACAATGGTGTGGTTGGTGATGTTGTTGCCGCAGGCACCCACATGCCAGTAGTACCTCTTTGAGCTGAGGTCCTGGTGCTCATAAACAGGGAGCATGGCTAGTGGGATTCCTGTAGTGATGGGATCTTCTCCTTCATTAGGAAAGTGGTGGGTTTCAGTCACTGCTGCCTTGGACTTGGCACCCTCAGCAGGTTGGGAGGTGCTAGCACTGGGCTCTGCAGGGTGTGCAGGGTGAGGTCCTTTTGCCAGAGGTTCCTCCGCAGTGCAGCTAGATTCCTCTGGGCACTGACTATAGAGTCCCTCAAGAAGGGACTAAAAATGTGTAAGATTGGTCCCTGCCAGGGCCATCTCCAACCACCCCATTCCCTCAGAGAAAAGAGCCAAAGCTTGTGACATCATGTCGGCTGAGGTCCTCAGGATCCTGACACTCTACAATGAGAGGAAAAATCAAGTAGATTAACTTGGGCATGACTCAGAGAGAGGCCATCACAAAAAATGTGGAAGCCCAGAATCAGTCAAAGATGCAACCTACCCTGATCAAGGTGGCCCAGGCAGTCTAAGATGTTTTCCTCACAGAAAATCTTTTCAGCATCTGCCCAGATATCTTTAAGGTGTTTGGTGGCCTGTGCCACCATGGGCTTCCCAGCTCCTTAGCATCAATATGCTCAAAGATGGCCAGCATAGGTTCCATGAGCCATGGATTGTCCAAAACAAAAAGAGTCATAGGGGTGACATGAGGAATAATGGAGTGCAGCGGATCAATTAACAATAGCAAGAAAATGATCAAAATATATGTCATGCGTGGCATGCGGGATGTGATTGTGGGCACCAATATCTTTGCTGGCAAGGCAACTTGTGCCTCTGACTGGTCAAAAGGGTGATGTGATCTGGTTCAATGCATCTACATAGGAGCGTGATTCTAGCAGATTGTTTGGGACTCATCAGCAAGATGATAAGACTAAAGAATGTGAGGCCATGACAGTGCACCTCCAGTGGAAAAAAATAACAAGAATAGCATTAACAGTTGAACATCAGCGGGCCACTAGGACCTAAAAGGAGCGGTACACTGGATAGCGAGGTGGTAACCTAAACTCGTCAAGAGTCGAGGGACCAATGCATGCTGCACAATAGTGCGGTATACTTTTATAGTATCGGCCGGGGACGTCATCTGCACGTGTGAGTAACATCACCAAACGACGATGTAGATTCCAGCATGACATCACACCGCACACAGCCCAGTGCACATGTGCAGAGTGGTTGTCAGGCTGGAATGCTAAAAATAGCATGGCTGCACTGTCAATTCAGCAGGTAGCAGCCACATGTTTGAGACCCCAGCATCACTCTGTGGATGCCCGCAGCGTGCCGCGAGCTTTCCTAGCACTAGCCAGTAGTCTCGAATTTTTGAGTTTTAAGGGTCCCCTCACTATTCAGTGCTGTATGCTGTCCACACATTATACTCTCCCCCAGGTCCAGTGACCATCCTCGGATGTGCTTTATTATAATAAAAAATATCTGTATCGTACACATGAGACATTCAATACATTAGCAACATGATAATTGCATTTAAGTTAACTTACTAGAGGCAATGACAATGATTCTAATGATTCTAAATGATTCTAAATACAAGGTACAATGCTTTACACTAAGCTAAGAGATCTTTAGACAAAATCGAGTAGTTTAAGTCAAAATCGAGTAGTTTAAGTCCCTGTGGCTGCTCCAGTGGTGGGTGAACTCCCTGTCCCACACCACTGAAGGCTGCAGGTTATGGAGGGCTCACCGCACAGTCTGGGCACTCAGGTTCCTTGGTCAGTTCTCATGGTGAAGTCATGGTCGTGTCCTCTCCATCTCCCGCATCTTCCTGCAACAGCAGTCTTTCTTCTTCCACCATCACTCTGCCAGTCAAGGGTGGCATCTCTTCATCACTGATGTCAATGAGATGTGGTTGGGCTCTCAGCAGACATTTCCTGTGACATCTGGCATGTGACCACCATTCTGACTATGTCCTGGAGTGTTGGTGGTGTCAGTAAGGGTCTCAGGCTTGACAGGTGAGTAGGCTCTCCTGGCATGGGTGGATCCTCCTGCTGCTCCTCATGGGTATGTTCAAGAGTGGCGCCATCACCAGGCAGCACCTCGATGGCTAACAGTGACATCTGCAGACTGGAGGGGAAGGCAATCTCCTGCAACTCCTTGAGTGGGTCTACTATAGTCTCCTCAAATAGCTCAAAGTCAAGATCAGACTCTGCTTGGGTATCTCCCTTGGTTTGGTCATCCTGAGTGCCCTGTGGGGATTGATCAGGAGCTAATAGCACTGACACATCCATGGGAGGGATGATGCAGTCTGGTGGGGGTGGAAGAGGGTGGTCACCCTTCAGTCTGGAGGGCAGAGCATCTCTGTCCAATAGACTCTCCTCACCCAGCATTGCCCCCCATCCAGCCATGTGAGCAATGTGCTGATTAGCCTCCTTCTTCTCTGCCAGCAGGGACATCATTCTCGGTGGTGCCTGCCACACATGCTCCTTGGTCCTGGCACCGTGCCCTAGTCCCTCAAGTACCAGGGCATGCTTGGCAGCCCATGGGGGATAGCCTGGGTACAAGTTGTGAGCTACACCAAGATCATGGAAGATCAGTTCTCCCACTCAGTACATCCTGTCATTGTGTAGTACCATGGGGCTGCAGTTCATGTCTCTGCCTCTCAAGCATGCCAGAAAGTCTTCAACATTGAGGACCTTCACATAAGCCATAGCATGAGTAAATTCTATGACACACCTGGGCAGGTCAGAGTGACTCCCGTCTTCTTCATTGTAGGTGAAAC
>JBCAUI010515191.1:0-12262 GCA_038406195.1 Haplosyllis anthogorgicola | reverse complement strand
AATGAATAAAGCACGGTTTTCATGTTAGGTATAAAAGTACTAATAAGAAGGGTGGGGTCTATATGCACGCATTGGGTTGCAAAGCAGGCTGCCTCACCTGCCACACTGGGGGGGGAGGGGTCTATACATATGCATTGGGTTGTGCTAGCACTGTGCAAAGCCAGGCTGCCTCACCTGCCACCTAGGGGGGGGGGGGGGGGGTTCTGTACGCCCAGTTTTGACTCCATGGCGAAACCACCTTGCTGTCTACAGTAGTCTATCAACGCAAAGCGTGATAGACTAATCAGTACATGTATGTGATAATAGTATATACTTATTTTGGTGTTTTATTTTGTGTTTGACAGCCTTCTAATAAAGGCCACATTTTATATTGTATGGAAAATACTATAAGTTTTAATGTTTGCACAATTACTCACTTGGGTGGAAAGTAGTGTATTTCTTGCTTTCCTTGTTTACATTCTCCCTTCACGACAGTGTAGTCTTCGTGTTTGCACACAGGGCATGCTTTCTCTGTGAACAGCCAACTCTTGTAAGTTCGTGCACATATACAGTAGACCTTCCTTTGGGCGACCACCCAATTTTAGGAGGAAAATTGGCCACCAATAGGAGGGGGAGGGTGATCTTGCATAGGAGGGTTCTTTTTTCTGTGTTGAGGTGTTGAGGTCTAAAGTCTGATGGTCGTGCAAAGAGAGGTTGGGCCGTACAAAAGAAGGTCCGCCCTATGGAATTTCCACTGTATGCATTTTTAAATACATTTCAGTTTGGAAAGCTCGATTAAAACATCTATTATCGTATCTTGCCCTAACAAATTTAAATTCTCATTTTAAAGTTGACATCTTTAAATTTCAACGACAGTTTCTTTTTGGTGGAAACCTCACTGTTTACTCCAATACAACAAGGGAATATTTCGCACTCTACAATTCCACTACACATACTGAGCACCACTTGTATTTACTACATACCGGTTCTCCACAGCAGATGGAAGTAACATCCGTCACATGTGCCGTCGGGACAGTTTGGTGGAAGCTGGATGGCGCCGGTATTCTTTTGTGACGTGTCACATCTCATTGTGATAGTTGTGCGCCGTCCGTGTCTACATGCCGAAGTGGGCCTATTGCAAATAAAAACAATGGTTTGTCACACATTTTATCTGAATTTTTAGAATTTTAATATTGTGGAATATACAAATTATTCACGTAATCAAATTTGTGCTGCACTGTTTTACTTACATTTCAGAGTAATAGTTGAAATGGACATCTAAACCACTATCTGCAAAGCAAAAATAAACACATATATACATTTAAGCTTTCGAACACTTGGTGGACCGAGTCAGACCAACATGTAACAGCAAGACGTGCAGACACGTGTCTGTATCAATTTCCCCTTTGGGGAAGTGCAGAAACAGTTTTCTCAGTACTTTGGTTTCGTTCCTTTTGATTCGCAAACTTTTCTATCAAACAGACGAAAACTGGTTCTAACTTATCTATGAAATGTGTATGGACCTTTAACAACTCTATTGATTGTTCTCAACAATACTAGCATTGGACACTTACCATCTGGATCAAATCCTGCGACCTTCAGTCGATCATCCATCTTCTGCCATGTTCCATTGCTCGTTACATTTACCAATATATCACCTAGACTGCAAAAATACCACGGCAAAACATAAAACACGTTCACGTGTAAATGACTCACCGGATAGTGACTTGTTACGTACCATCGAGACCCTTTCCAACCAATTATATCTTCACAAAGTTTTCTGTCCTATTGCTTCTAATTTTAGGAGTAAAGATCTATCAATACCTGACAGGCTGCGCAGACATGATACCTCCCTCTTCCCCTTCATGTGGCGGGATTAGCGTCGTTCTACATATGATACCTTTCACCTGTTCTGTCGCTTCTCCAGTCTACAACAGATACATGTATACTGGTTAATAGTCTTGATGCTATTTCAGTCCAAAAGAGCCCACTTGTCATACACTTCCTATAATCAATTGTACGCTTTGCACATTTGCACTGCTGTTTTCCTCACTTTAAAGTAGCTTTCCGAGTCTTGCTTTTGTACCCATAAAATTTTCACACACTTTAAATAGTATTTTAGGTTGTTATTTGGTGTAGAATTGTTACTTTAAATCAGTCATGCAATTGATGGGAGCTTAAAACCAAAAAATCTTTGTGTGCGATGCACCAAGTTTATCCATACACCAACAAAAAAAATAAACCTTTACCAAAATAATTGATGGAAAATATCCTGCACCTAATTCTATGTTTCACGTTATCCAGAGATACTTTAATTTGATCATGCATTGCTTATTTGATATTGAAATTAACATGCCGAAAATTTCTTAATTATTACCAAACATTTCAAATTATTTTCTATTTTAACCTGGTTACATTTTAACATGACACTTGTCCAGATTATGTTGTTTATCAGTACTGTTTTGGTTCGGAAGAAATGCATTCATCGCGATTTCTTAATGTTAATAAAAAACTACTCTTCCGAAAAATAAAATGCCACACATTAATTCTACCATAACCTCAATGCAGAATACAATTAATTTTATTTGCTTTATCCACACACCTTGCTATGGGTTACATTTTCTGATCGGGTCAAATCCTGAAAGTTTAATGATGTTAGTGAAAAGTATTTGTTTTAAGTTCTCCTGTTAAAACTTATTACTTTTTCAGCTTTTATTATTTTTTAATTAAAGTTCACAATGTTAAAAACAACACTCACAAAATTTATAAGTAGGTGTTAATTACTACTGAATTTTTAATTAGTTGTTTTTAATCTGTTTTCCATTAATGTTATCTTTCACTTTAATTTCCATTGAATTGTTAGTATTGTTGCATGCATTAATATTTTTTTAAATGATTATTTTTACACCGTTCTTTGTAGCCAGTGTCAAAAAATAGTTAATAGAACTTGCTCTGTATGATGATCTTTTGTGAAGGCTATTTTTTATGTTGAAAATCTGTTTCGAATTTATTTCAGAAATTTATGTTAACTTCCTTATGGTGTTTTCCTCAAAATAATATAGGCATGGGGCCTCAATTTTATTAAGTAGCTGCAACACTGCTTGATTTGACGTGAAGTACCAAACTGCGACTGTGCACCCCATGAACAATTCCAAATCATTCTGATGGTCAAAACTGAGCAAGTTCCACTGAAACTGCAATTTTGGTTAATGCGTTGTTAATCTGTTTTATTGAAAAATCAATCTAGATGAACCTTATTCCCTACACACATGACCTACCTCCGTCTCGTTTCTCATTTGCTGCAACAAGTCACATTTTACGTTATTTTAATGCCCTATTTTTCTTTCCGTTAACTTTACATAACAACCGTACTGTATGTTGAATGTGTATGAGAAGACAGTTAACGGCCAAAATGTTCAAATTTATGGTATACTTTGCTTGTTTCAAAAGGCCCATCTTTCTTCCCAATACGTTTGCTTCATCAGATCAACACTGTTTTTTGGGGGTTTTTTTTCTTTGTACTACTGTATTTTATTATCGCTTCTCAATATATTTTGATGTAGTGCACCAAAGAAATAATTTGCAGAAATTTAAATGTTTTAATTGTCGCCATATCTTAGTCAATAAAACTTCAGTCTCGTGAACTTACATCCAGCCCATAGCTGATGTTGTCGCGACACTCGACTAGGGGGAAGTTTTTGCCGGTTCCACACAGACTGATGTTGAAGTGATGGTAGTAGTGAGTGCCACTTGCGGTGAACAACCGACTCCCATCAACTGCTATCAATCTGTAAAACGATGTCAAATTTCCCAATTTAACATTAGATCGTAAATTATAATTAGCATCTCGCTTAACTCGACAATACGGATATCCTTTGAAGTATTCCACATGTATATTTTCTATTAAGATTTGTACTGACAACTCGAACTACTGTTTATTGCAAACATTTTTGAGTTTCCCTTGAGGTAATTTTTCTTCAAATACTTGAAGATGCACATACATGAAACATTAAAATATTCATGCATGCACAAATGGATGCAACACTGGCATCATAACTGACCAATTTTCTGTTGCTTCAAATTCATTTTTGATTAATAGGGACAAAAAAACTTTCGAAAACAATTTACTTACTTGGACAGACTATTGAAGTCGTAGCTCTTGCCATCAGCTGATTTGTATTTACAGTCCGTCACACAGTGCACATTGTCTGTTGTATGCAAACCTTCGCCACATGGTACACAGGACTCGATGCCCCACGCATTGCCACTGTGCACTATCGTATTCGAAGGGCACTTCATGCACTTTGTGGTATTTACGTCTATGTAGTTACCAGGTGGACATGGCACACAGCTAGTTAATGAGAAGACAATGTGACATTAATTACTGTGCAAAATTAAGAAAGATCTACAGATTGTGCCAAAATTGGGGCATGATCGAGAGTGGTTTGGAAAACATCATCATATCAAAAAGAAATACTGTTTAAGTAGAACATATTAATACACATGTGGCAAAAACAGTGGTCGCTTTTTTCCAAGTATTTTTTTTACCTCTTAAAGTGATAATTTAACAAAATCTTTTGAACCTGGCACAATTACCCTTTTTATTTTTTCGATTGATAACATACCCATTTAGATTAGCACCACGCGGGCAGGACTTGCACTGTGTAGCTCCACCGGCCACTGTGTTGGTCACATTCACAGAATAGATCTTTGCGGTGTCCCCGGCCAGGTCGTACCGGTTACTGTAGTCCACCGACTCATCTTCCCCTGACGTCTTCTGGAAAGCCCAGCTGAACACGACTTCTTCTGCTTTGGTCACTTTGTACCTGCATAAGAACCAATACCAGTGCCAGTTAGTGAAAATTCCAATGTTTCTCGAAGCAAATCTAGGTGGTTCGAATTTTAGTATTTGTTATTATAAACTAACAACATAGGTCCCAATCTGCATTTTATTGAAAAGTAACCGTCATATTTTAATTTATTTGTGACTTAAACACAGAACGTTAAAATCATTGTAAAATATAAGTTGCCTTCTGGGCAACCTAGGCAAAATCTTGGGTTATCTGTGACAATTTCTGATGGCAAGTCACTAATTTGGGCTCTGAAAGTTTCGTCTACCATAGTTCAGTAGATAGCTCCAGATAGGAATGAACCAAACCATGGTTTTCGTCTTTATCGTTTCATCCATTACGATGGCAAGGAAGAAAATATTAAACACGAGATGAAGTCATGTGTCACTGTCTCGATTTTTCCCCGAATGTTTTAATCTTTGTGCTCCTATCAATTAAGATGTCATGTAAGGGGCGGATGCATCCTGACTTAAAAACCTACGAGGACCGATAGTGCACAAAATTAAAAAGAAAAACAAACTCACGTGTACGACTGCTTGCTCTGTTTTCCAGTCCATGTCTCGATCACTGTAGTCCCACTGCTGGGAGATTGCTGTAAAATAATGATTAAATTTATGTCACTACATGTGTTAATGTATAAATGGCTTTTTATTAGATTTCCTAAAAGCATGGTCATTATAAGTGCAAAATTTTTCAACATGATTTTATCTTGAATAGTAAAAGTGTAACAATTTATCAATAGATACTTTACCATGTAGTATCATCTATACAAAGTGAACTGCGCATAATGTATAACTGAACTACATAACGGTAATTGCACCTTTGCGCAACAATGTAGCAATGGAGGAGTATCTAATACTATTTACACAAATAGTTATTATCTACAGTTTTATTTCTGTATTTAATCGTTTCATGCTCGATGTTACTGGGCAAAACCTAGTCCATAAATTAGCAAAGCAGCATTATTTTGCGGTTAGTGTCATTTTGTCATGCATTTTGTATTTCTACTTCTTTCTTTACAATTCAGTCCATGTCATGGTATTATGGATTTGCCTTTATGTCCCACATTACTCACAAACTTATTTTCATACAGTAAATCATCAGGTCATTAGTTTACCCTCTGATCCGCGCATTTTGGAAAATAATTTGTGAGGCAATGGTACACCATCATTTGTCAATTCTTTGCGTTGAGTCACTACTTGTTCGGAATGAAGCTGGCAAAGCTTACGCATGTTAAACCATGCTGGATGCTATACATACCCTGTGTCTATGACTCTGTAGACAACAAAGAGAACAAGATGTAGTCTTTTCATCTGTTACCAAATATAAATCTAATAAAAAAAATTATCTACTGCAGAACGAACAGTTATACACATTTACTTTTCTCGACAAGTAGGGTCTACTCCATTTGGATTACATTGCATTGGCAGGATTTTTAAAGTGCGGTTATCAGGGAAGAAATTAAAACTGAACATAGACCCTAAGGGCCAAATTGTTAATAAATATCAAGAAATAAATAGATTCTCTCCTCCCCCTCCCCATAATCTTATTGTGATTCATTTGCCAACACAGCAAAATATTGCCAGGTTTCATACTCAGATGAGCACTTTTCTACTCTCCATTTTAAAGACGTCCAACTGGAAATGTAATCCAAACAGTTAAACAAAAAGAGTCAAAAGTATGTAATGCTAATGCCAATAACTATTTACCTGCATGAAGAACAGCGTGCATTCCTGTGTACAATCCAACTCAAACACGAACGAGATGCTGCCGACCGCCACGGACTTGCCGTTTACGACCTGCTCCATTCCGCGGAACCCACCGACTTTCAGCGACATCACTAGATACGCATCGTCCGCGTGTCCCTTTCCAGAATGCATGTTGTCCGTAGACAAGACCCAGCCTTCCTTTGTAGAGCATCCTCGATCTATTACATATTGATTTACATCATTGTAACACATTTTGCAATATCATAATTGAGAGTGCCATAGTTAACATGTTCATGAGTACACAATAGTTTCAAATGCCTAATGCAATGCGAACTTGTTCAAATTACTCATTGCAGAAGATAAAACTAGAATATGTATTGGTGGATGAAGACTTTGTGTGAAGTGTAGAATTTATCTCAAAGATGGCTTGTCACTTTCAGCGTTTCTAGGCTTATCTTTTAATTTTCACGTTAGTGTTTTCGACGCTGGTCTAATTCCTTTTTTCATACAGGCAATTATTCTTACCATTCATTGAGAGGCAAGAGGAGGAGATGTTATTTTCTGCAGGTAAGTTGTTCCACCATTTGTAGAGGATTCCCGTCTCAGGTGCGGTGGAGACCGAGCATTCCTGACATTCCGAGTTACCGTCTGAGTACTGGTTGTGAGGACAAAACTGGCAGACACCGCCTTTAATCTCCATTCCTAAATTTAAATGACAATTCCTTCATGAGTAAAAGGATAAAGAGGTAGATTGCAATATAAAATCTGCATGTAAGTTCTCTTTTCCACACTTTGAGTAACTTCTTTTGTGGCCATTCGTTGTAAATACTGTGGTCAAAACAATTTAAACTTTACCGGGATTACATGGTGGGCAGGTTTCCTTTTCGCCTGAGGCAGGTAGTTGTACAGCACCGGGTAGATCCTCTCGACAGATTTTCGGCTGAACCCATTTGTACATCTTTTGGGTCTACAATCATGAAAACTTAGCTGATGAAACATAGTTAAGTTTCAACATAATCACCTTTTGTTTCTCCATTTTTAAAAAATAGGTCCAGATGGACCTGAGCTCATTTGGCATTATCAAAAAACTAAAACAATATTGGTTACAATACCACATGGATACAAATAAAGTGTCTAAGATCAATTCCCAAATATATGATCTATGACAAAAATAGAAATATGGCTGACAAACTGGAAACATAGATGGGATCAATATAATTTTTTCAGGTAATAAAGAAGGTATGTAGGTGCATAAGGCTGCCAAATATGAAGTCTGTAACATCAACTGCATGTCCAGGATTAAGGTTCAAAGAAAAAAACAAATATGGCTGTTATTTTGAAAATGATATTTACTAGGCTTTGATATAGGACACAGGTGCATATGTGTGTAAAATATGAAGTCTCTATGATGAATAGTGTGCTCAGGGTAGCTGTGCACAGATGACCACAATGCCAACGACAATGACGACGACAGACAATTCATGATTCTACAGGTTCTTTGGTAATTATGCCAAATGAGCCAAAAAGTATATCTTCAAAACAGTGAAATTTTGCACTTTTCTCCTAAATATGTTTTCAGTTATGCAATAAAGTCAGAGCAACATGCCACAAACTCATACTTTGCTTATGTAAATTTTGCTCACTACGATTAGTTTTCAATACATCTATCGTTCATTGGGAAAATGTAAAAAACGAACCTGTCCATTGCTACAAGCAGAATTATACTCGAAGTAATCATTCACTGTGCATGGCTTCTTGTCTTTGCACTCTCCAGATCCTTGTTCTACAAATACAAGTGATAATTATCTAATGTTGTAAATGTCAATGTTAATTACCTCTAGCAATCGAGTGTAATCCCGTTATGAAAAAGTAATACGAGTTTTCAACATCTGTTGGAACTACACGACATTGGCTTTGGAACTAAGATTGAAAAACGTAAAGGACAACCAAATGCAAATGGAATACGTGCATAACATTATCACAAGTAATTTCATGCTATTTTCCTGTCATCAGCATTATTATTCCAATTAAATTCAAATTCCAATTTCAGATTTGCAGATCGCTGAGCATTGTAATACAGCATGTAGTAGAACCTGTCTTGAGCGGCACTTGTCTAAGGCAACATTTTGCTTTTTACGACAGTTTTACCCAAACACGAATCCTTACCATCCATGTTTATTCTAGGTGTCTTGAACAGCATGTCTGCCTTCTGCACCTTTCTGCTTTCTGTTATTGCAAAGTAGGGTGCCCTTCAATACAGGTTCTACTGTATATAGATACCATCCCTTAATACAGCAGAACCTCTTTTGAGCGACTCTCGAATCTTTATGGACTAGAATGTCGTAAAAGCCAGGTGTACTGTACAAAACAGGTAAAATCAACATGAATATTAAGGATTCAATTACCCTGAACTGCCGTAAATGGCAGGTATGCTGTACAAAAAGGTGTAGCTCAAAACAGGTTCTACTGTAATGTTGCACTACAGAAACACTTTTGGCAAAAAGCATGAGGCTCTTTTGTCACGTTTTTACCGGGCAATAAAATTCTTACCTGAATATTGTGTAGACTTGTCGCAAGGCGAACAAGTTGACGACCCTTTAGTTGAGTACGTGTCCTGGTCGCATTCTTCGCACATATCCGCACCAGCCTCACTCTTGGTTCCAGGTCTGCACTTCGCACATTTTGAGGTGAAAGCCACGCCGAAGATCTCTATCTTACTGATGAGGATCGGTTTCTTTATC
Source organism: Haplosyllis anthogorgicola (assembly GCA_038406195.1). Classification (NCBI taxonomy): domain Eukaryota; kingdom Metazoa; phylum Annelida; class Polychaeta; order Phyllodocida; family Syllidae; genus Haplosyllis; species Haplosyllis anthogorgicola. The sequence continues at coordinate 2,983 of JBCAUI010515191.1, read as the reverse complement.
TGTGCTTTCTCTTCTGATGTCACTCCAAGTGTCTTCCACGTCAAAAGGTTCAGACCAGTTTTCAATGATACCTGTTAAAATACACATGACTTATTATTTGCGATCATCCTAGCTTGTTTGGTTACATCCAGTGTCAATAGCCGCAAATAACTGTTCATGAAACAATTTTAATTCTTGTTTTTAAACGCCAGTTTCTCCTTTCTACCGAATTATTTCCAATTTAGATTTTGTCACGCTTTAGTCAGATAACTTACGGAGATTGTTTTCCACTGTCCCTCATCTGTCATGGCGGGCCATTTGTGCGAGTCCTCGCCACGTACAGCTTGACACTGATCGTTTTGGACCTACAAAATCAATTACGAAGTCATGAGCTGTTCCATTGTACTTTGCAAATCTGTTGCAATCTATTACACTTTAAACCTATGTCCGCAGTGATCACACTTTTATATTTCTTGCACATCAATATGATAATTATTGTTGTACTTTTAATTTTACCAAATGCCTCCCGTATGATTGACCTCTAATTTAAATATCGTAAACGTACTGTGAAGTGGAACACTGCATCCTCGTCGGTGTACTGGTAGGTGAACGACACTCGTCCGGGCTGCACGAGGTTCGCCGAGTACACGAGTGACGCCGCGCACTCTCCGCTCAGTGCCGCGATGTACTTCCCTCTCGGCATCCACGAAATGCTGAAAAATAGACAACTCTATAATAAGGCCAGAGTTTTTCTTATTTGTTGGACTACGCTTCCCGCCGCTCCAAGAAATCAAAGAAAAAACCCCCAAAAACTAACCAGAGCCCGAACAATACAAAATTGTAATTTTCCGTCAATTTGATGAACATCGTTCAGAAAAGATATTCGTCAATTTTGTGAATTTTAATCAAAATGACCAAAATGTACAGCAGTCAATTTTTTTCTAATCGCTACTCCTGAAAATTTCCTCCATTGATACGTAATCCAATAAAAAAAAAAGGTTTGGCCCAATAACGCACTGAAATGCACAGCTGGAATGCTGGTGTCATCAATCGGTTTAAGCATATTGTGCAGTTTTATTTATCAAAACTTATACGGTTGTTAAATTAACAATAACTGAGTAGTAAAATTAATATTCAAAGTTATTAAAATCATGGGTCCATTATCTACCCACAAATGCAGTTTTATTGGTTTACTTCTCACTTTTATTTTAAAACTTTGTCTGTACAGAGTGCAATAAACGAGGTTTTGAATGGTCAAATTTCAACTGAAAAAAAGCTGTAAAGGATCAGTAGTGCATCTGGAAATAAGAGTAGAAACTAGAGATGTCAGCTTGCTTAATTTCTCGGCTTAAGCTGGCTTCCTTATGTTGGCTTCTACAAGCCAGCTTAGGCCAAGTACTTGTGACTTCTTTTCATTCATAAAACATTTCCTTTCCTTTCTTTAAACTTGACAAAATTTCTCTTTACCACCTGCCAAAGTATCTTTAACAAGTAGAAGATTTCAAACGTGATAAAAGAAGCAATATATATATATAATGTTCAAAGTCAGTATGACAATAATATTAAAGCTTTAAGCACAGCTGCAATGTTTGGAATGTTATGAATTTTCTGAAATTATTAACTTAAATTTGATTTTCATGACAATTTATGATAATTTGCTACATTTTAATATATCATTTAAGCCACAAGTTAAAATAATTTGGCTCATGCCAAGCCAAGCTCAATTGCCAGCTCAAGCTCACAAGCAAGCTTACGGCTTCTTGCCATCTCCAGTAGAAACACTATAGGAAATTAGGAATGTGGTGTCATGAGAAATGAACATACATACACACATATTTTTACTGGAAATTCCTCCTGAAACTGGTCTATTGTATCAATTTAAGAAAATTACTATTTTCAAAAGCGCCACATTGTGATTTCTTTTTTGAATCAACTCACTTTGTACAATTATCAGGCGGACTCCAGTGAATGTTTCCCATTAACGAACTCCTGAAGGAGCCGAGTCCGAAGGCCTCCGACTTGGTGGTGAACCCCTCGGGTAAGGTGTCCCAGTCGTCGAAGCGCACCCCGCCTCCCATGCTGTACGTGCCGGGCTGACACGGGTGGCATTCCTGATCTCCCTGTGTGTCCAGGTACTCACCAGCCCTGCACGTAAATTCTACAAATAGATTGAAAATAAAATGTTAAGTGAGATTTCTGCCTGCTAACACCCACATACAGCGTGTAGTGCTATTGAGCAGAATACGGGAGTAAATCAAGTGGCTCTGAGTATCATAGCACATAAGCACTGAAACCCAAGGGCGGTCACCAAGTATGAAAACGGCAAAGGTTCCCAACAAAATTTACTTCGGTCGAAAGAAATTAAAAAAGATAGTTTTGCATACGAGTATTTAAGTTCTAGCAGGGAATCCTGTCATTTACGATCACCTCTTTAATCAAAATATTTTGGTTACTGACAGGTGGTCGTAAAGTAGAGGGTAAAACCTAACATTAATTCAAGATTAAAATACAAGGTACCGCCCAAAAGAGGTTCCACAGTATCTTACTCCTCAACATTGGATAACACTGATGCCTATTTGGTAAGATGAATCTAATGTTCATTATTGCCATAGCTGTAAAAGATAAATAGGTTGTTTGACGTATTTCCACTCAATCAGTGCATGACGCGATATTGTTGTCCATACCATATTAGGATATCCAACTATAAATAACAGCATCAAATGAGATTTTTTAAATAGACTTTATCACATCAGGCTTGGAAATACAAAACTGCTTGTAATTCTCTACAATACATCAGCCTATTTGCGGAAATCCACCATTTTTTCGAGCGGAAATTGACCAGTAAGTGACGAGTGCCCTCTCAAACAGGTCAAGTCTCAGAGTAAGTACTGCTCCAAACTCCTGGCTAATCCTACGCATGTATTTCGATTTGTCCCAACTTTTGACACTGAGTCCAAATCTGCTGAAAATGCATTTTCTCCAGTCTGGGTGGGTGGGGGTGGGG
>JBCAUI010515180.1:0-12262 GCA_038406195.1 Haplosyllis anthogorgicola | reverse complement strand
GATCCACCAGCAGTTCTTGACACCTGCACAGGTACTGCCCTTGTCTCTCATCAATGGGTATGGATGGGTCTAGCCTGTTGAGGTAATCCCCATAGCCATAGGGCTGGACTCCGGTCAGTTCACTCTCCCAGGCCCAAGCAGTCAGTCAGTTCACTCTACCAGCCTGGTGTCATCATTTTTAGCTTTGTTTCATTGTCTCCACAGGTCTTTCATAATGGGCTGGTACCATGGCCAGGTGGTCCAGACATGTTCATCAAATATCTCCAGCTGCCACTCCTCTTTCGCCTTGGTGTATGCCAGGATCTGGCACTCCTCTGCAACCGTGAAACAGAACTCATCGTTCATGCATGTGTGTGCATAATTGTAGGAGCACTGGTTCTCCAAGAAGCGGAGAGCATCAGCTAGAATCACCACCTGCGATGCCATATCAGGGACAGCGACAGCATCTGTGAGGACCCGCATGGCTAGTTCTTCATGTTTTTCCAAGTTATTTGGCTTCGTATATGGGTTGAGGCTGTGATTGAGATCAATGGCCCGCTGTAACAGCACGATACTACAAAGAAAATCCCATCCGTATTACTTCAGCAAATGGTGTGTGGATGCCACCAAATGCAAAACCCAGTTTATCATTCAGGGAGGTCCCATATGGGATCACCTTGAGGCTTGCATGAACCCAATACTGGGGCAGTCAGCCTCCCTCATCTAGCATGCAGTCTGGGTACATCATGGCTCCTTCACCCGGGGGTAGCCAGGGCTACCTTGGCCAACCCAGAGGTTACTTACATGAAGGTGTCCTCCATCATGGCTTTCCCAGTCTTCTTTGAGTGATGTTGACTCTCTGATGTTCCAGCACAAAATGGGCTCTCAGCCCATGAGGAATTTCTTTTATAGGGCTAGTGACATCATCATGACATCACTGCTCAGCCTCGCTTTGGATTCACCCTACTACTTTTGCAGCAGCACCCCGGATTTTCCTCATTTTGACTTTGACCACTGAAGAGTAAAGATTCAATGAGAAGGAGCTCAAGAAGTAAGTACCACTCATATGCTACTTGCCCTCCGGGTTATGTCTGTCTGGGGTCTCCTCGGGGGTGGGCCCGGCAACCACCTGGGGTGCTCGATGCCTCCAGGGCTGGGCAGCCTTTCCCACCATACTTTGAAATTTTTGTGGTTTTACATATGCCTCCAGGTTCCTCAAATCTGGGAGGTATTTCACATAGATAGGGGTACAGACTCCCCCAGATTAATGTAGTCCATCGTTACACTTTGAGGGTTGAGTCCTGGATATTCACTCCCCTTGTATGTGGACTCCCGGGAATGTGGGGTACATGTGCCGGATGCTCCCCAGACTAATGTAGTATTCCTTCCATTTGCAGGCAGACCCTTCGGAGGAAGGGAAATCCAACTCCCAAGCACATTGGCTGTCACCCCTGAAGGATCCTCCATCCGAGGAGGATGTTTCTGCATATGCTGGGAGTGAGGAAGTGAAATGAGCTGCAGATGGCCTTGTGAGCCAAATGGAGGCACAAGATTAAAGCACAACAGCAGGCCCCGAAGGCCCTCAGGTTGACACCATGGCTGAGGCTCTCCTGAAGTGGCACCGCAAGAGGCATCAGGCTCTCCACTGGGATCCGAGCTTGATTTCGGCTGCTAATGCAGATGACTGGGCCATGTTGGGTGTCCTGGCTGTCATATATGGCATGCATATGGAGGTTCGGTCCATCACAGTGATGGAAGATCTAATCCAGCAGGGGTACTTCAGTCGCTACACGGAGGGTGATGGGTCATCCCCAGATGACTTCAACCTGATCAACCAGGTGGCATTATTAGTTACCTATGTCATCCCAGTCACCAAGGGTAAATGCCACAAACATGCCTATGCCCTGACATGGGTACACGTGCACAAAGGACAGGCCACCATGCCTATCCAGAATGCCTTTCGCTGTCTGGACCAGACCATCCTCGTGATGGACCTGGGACTGGGAGCACCTAGAGTGTTCATGAACATTGACAAAAACACCAAAGCAAGACCCTGGCCCAACTATCTGGTGCACTATGGTCTACTGCCAGCTTTTGCCCACATGATGGATGAAGACGGGCATCCAGAGATCCATTTTGAGGAAAACGATGGTCCCTGCCAACCCCTTGTGACCATTGTGGTCAACCATCTGATTGAAATGTATGACAATAAGGGCATCATCCCATTTGATACGTACACCAATGACAGAACCCGGTCACCGGAGCATACAAAGAATTCTGAGATGGTGCATTCCATGCCAATACGGTTTGAATGATACAATAAGGAGGAGGACAACCTAGGTTGTAATGGGGACATGCACTGCATGGTTCGCTTCCTGGATAAGGCAAAGGAGGCCAATGTTCTGGATGTCGAATGACACACCCGGATCCACGATCCCAACTTCTCCTATGGTCTGTGGGATGGTCTCAGCATGGCTAGTCCCAGTACGTTCCAGCATGCAGTCCCCATCGGTCCTCTGGCGGGGAGGTACAAGCCAGTCACACTGCAGGAGATGACTCTGTTGAATGAGGGTTGGAGGGCCCTCATGGATTATCAAAGCCAAACAGCTATATGGCATCTACACGACATGTGTACAGCCTTTGACATCAACTCCCACTACAAGATGGCTCTCAGAGAGGCCAGATGGAACCTCTGGTCCATCTATGAGAGAAACCCAGACACTCCTCTCCCCAAGCTCAACCAACTTCTCAGTGTTGGTGTTGCAGAGGGCTGCATAATAATGGCCAACACCCAGAGAGACCTGATGACAACCCTTGCTACCTGGGAGGCTGGCTTCAGCCAGTTGAACTGTGAGACAGCTTTGAGACTTGATATGGTAACCCAGGGGCTGGTGGCCCTCTGGAAGTATGACAGTCACATGGACATGTGCTGGGTACTTGATGAGTATGGGCTACTAGTCCCCTGCTTGGACCTTCCTCTGCCTCCTTTCTTCCCCAAGGAATCAGTCAATGTTTGTGCTACCCAGGGGATGAACTCATCTTTGGTGACTCCCTGTCCCAGCTCTGGGCACCTGTGATCCCAAGTAGCAGCAAGGGCAGCGGACACCTGAAGGGAGAATCCAGCAATCCCCACCAACAGCCTTCTCCTGCCAAACTATTCACATTGGGATGTGGTCCAACAAAGAAGACTTGAAGAGTGCCTTGAAGATGTATGCCCAGTTGGCACAAGCCTCCTCCAAGCCCAAGACAGGGACGTCCACACTTCATAGCTGGATGGGCAGGACACACCTGCAGGGAAGAGGAAGGGAGATGACACACAGTGATGTGGCTCAAAAACAATCTCAGCCAGACCCGGATGTCTTTGACGATGAGTTAGATGAGGTCATAGAGGTCCAGACATGTGGAGGCTCCACTGATGATGATGAGGATGATGATGAGAAGGAGGATGGTAGGGGTGACCACTGGAAAGCCAAACCAGACTCCAGAAGCAAGGAGCAACTGTCATATGGGGAGGCATCCTGGACCATCTAGGCCAAAAGCCTCAAGGACACATACAACACCACGGTGCACAGGGCTAAGGCAAACTGCAAAGCTCTGTGGGCTGAGGACTCGGACAAGGTCAAGCACCTCTGCAAGAAGCTCAGCAATGTGGATGCACTTGACAAGTGTGGTCAATCTGATGCCACCCTCATGGATCTACAGCAAACATTCCAGCTGGCTCATGAGTTGCATGTATGGGACCTGGATGTGGAAACAGACCTCTAGCCAAAGTGGGTGGACCGTAACTGGACATCTCACATCACAGCTATCAAAGCCCAGTGCAGGAAGCCAGGAAAGAAGGCAGATCCTACCCACAAACCCATCAAGGCCTACCTCATAGCCTCCAAGAATGACTGGTCTGTCAAGGCCATATTGTGCCCCCCTCACAGGGAAGATGCCATTGAACAGATCTGGTATGGCAGATCCTGACAGATGAAGCATCACCACTGCCTGTATTGCTCATATGTGCAGTCCAATGATCCCTTGTTTTTGAGCCATGTTGTTGGCATGCATTACCAATGCACCTTCATATGTGCACTGTGTGAGTGAAGGCCACCGAAGGGTGATGAGAACACCAAAGTACCAGTCCCAGCCTGGTGGGACCCTGCCCATTTCCCATTTGGTGTAGACTAAAGACCACGGACATCCATATTTTGTCTCGACATCAGTACCTCAACACAGAACAGTAGACATATGTATCACATTATTAAAACTGTAGTTGTAGTTTATTATTCATGGTTTTAGCTTTAGTTCTGGACACACCTACAGGTTCTGTCTTTACGGTATGCTGTATAATGCAACTCTTTCTGTCTGAGCCATTAGTGTTCAATATTCACATTCCAGTTTTCCAGTTGTATTTTGTACAATAAACTTGTTTATTTTACTACAACTGGCATGTTTGTCTCTTTCCCATACTGACTTCACTTCATGTGCATCCATATGTGCACTGACATAATTACAGGCACAATCAGTGTATAAACAAATAAATACATGTAAGTAGCAAAATATGTAGGTAGATACCCATAAATATGGAGGGTACATACTGGATTAACAATAAATACAGGGTGTTAATAAATACAAAATAAATACAGAATAAATACAGACAACAAACAGTGAATAAACTTTATACACAAGATCAAACGAGAGTATCACCAGCAGATACATCATATCAACATGGATAGGGAGACACACTCCCAGCCACTTGTAATGGGGTATGCAACTCTGTGGGATGGGTCCATAGACCATCCATAATCACCGCCACCACTGTGCACCAGTGCCAAACAAGTTTGGTACCCCATCCAGGGGTGCATCCATACAGATGTGCATGTCCATACCGTATGGTGCCCCTTCCCCACATAGTAAATGGTGCCTCCTGGCACCGAGGCTAGTCAAATGGTTATGAGTTTTTGGGTTTTGTGCACCTAGTATCCCCTCCATTTAGGGAGAATCATTTGTCTGGGATGTGGTGGGGTTGGGTTGAACCCAAATCCTTCCCCATCCATTTGGCTAGTGCTGCAGTTTCCTTCCCATCCAATGGGCATGATTTCAATCAATGTCCCCCTCAGCCATGCCATCCAGAGAGGTCAGGACTAGGTTAACTGGCCTGCTCTGTGGCTGGGTCTGGGTGAACTGGTTCCATCTGTATGGTGAAATGCCCCAACTTGCATCCATGATCCATCTCAGCGGGTGCTGAGAGTCCACTCCTGGGTCATGGTACTAGATGGCCCATGAACCAGGGCACATCCAAGTGTTTCCTCATGTGGCTTCACTTTCTCATCCATCTCTGGATTGGCCACCCCGGATTTTTCAGCTCTGAGGACTGTACTTCGGACTAAGGCACCTCCACTTGGAGTTGCATCACTCTCCTCTTTAGGGGAAATAAACAGAAGATGATTGTGGTGCACCGTTTTTACATTTCCAGATGCATCCTTGATTTTATATGCAGGGATGCCATCCATGAGTTGGCTGTCCACTGTGTATGGGGTAACACCCCATCTATCTTTTATCTTCCAATTACTGGTGAATGCGTCGGTCCATAGCAAGACTACATCCCAGGCTTCAAAACAGCAGCTCCCATTTTTCTGTTATACATCCATTTCTGTCACTCTGCCTCTCCTGCCTGGGTCTTACAAGCCGCCTCAAAGGCTAGCCTCATGGATGGTGGCAACATACTCTGGGACATGCCTAGGCTTTGCATCTCCCCTATCATGGGGGAGAAAAAGTCCAGTGGCAGTCGCAGCCTTAGACCGAACATCAGGAAGAACAGACTGTACCCCGTTATGTCTGAATGGGTAGCATTTTATGCCTGCACCACTTCAGCTAGGTGGTCAGTCCAGTCTAGTTTCTTCTCCCCGTCCAGTTTTCCTATCATGCACATGATGGTTTGGTGCATACGTTCCACCTGTCCATTCGTTTGTGCATGATATGGGCTAGTTCGGCACTGCTGGACTCCCAGCACATGGCATAGCTCTGACACTATGGCCGCAGTAAAACAAGTCCCTTGGTCACTCAACAGCCAAGCTGGAGCTCCGAATAGTGCTATCACATGCTGGTACAGCACCTCAGCCACTGTCTGGGACTTCTGGTCCTTCGTTGTGAAAGCCAGTGCATAGTGCATAAAATTATCTGTAAAGACCAATACATTAACAGCCTTCGGCTGTTGGTTTAATGGCACAGGTCATTCTATGCTCGTGAAATCTACATGCAAGAGCTCCATCGGAGCTGTAGCTTTTATGGGGTTGAGAGGGGCCCAGAGGCTGCAAGCCTCATATTTGATGTACCTCTGGCACCCTCTCATGGATTGCCTTGCTTGATGTGCCAGCCCGGGCCACCAGAAGCACTCCCAGAGTAAAGATATCATCCAATCTTGCCCCTGATGCCTGGCATTTCTATGGCACCTGTCTATGGCCTTCTGATGGTGAGCTGATGGTACCACAAACAGTGTCAGTGTTTCCTGGGCATCTTTTAGCATTTGGGTCACGTAGAGGCACCCATTATGGCAGACAAAATTATCTCAATGGTGGACAAAGGCCTGGCCCTCTGGGGTTCCAGATTCCAGGCCCAGGGCTTTGGCCAAGGGTATTGGTTTACCCCCTGTATCCACTCTAGGGAGGCCCGAATAATCGGGTCTTCCATTTGAGCCTCTTGCCAATCAATCTTTTCTATCAGCTGATATTTGGCCTGGGGCATATTCTCTGGGTTGCCATCATCATTGATCATGCCTACAGGCTTCTCGGACATGTTCCCCAGACTTGGGGAGTATGTCTCAGCACAGTCAGTGCTGCCTACCAATGCCCCATCCAGAATACTCTGGACCCCCTCAGCATCAATGATTGTCGTCTCCCCAGATAGAACCTTCCCCCCATCTGGCTCTGGTTCTATCTCTTCCAGGGGCAAACGGCTATCCTCCTCCACCTGGCTGAGTGCATTGGCCACCGGGTTATGCCTCCCTTTCACATACTCAAGTGAGAAATTATAGCTGGCTAGGGCTCCTACCCACTGATGCCCCATGGCATCCAGATTAGGAGTCGACATCACATACATCAGTGGGTTGCTGTCTGTCTTGACTATGAAGGGTATGTGCATCAAGTACTCCTTGAACTGCTTTGTGATGGCCCACAAGAGTGTGAGAAATTTGAGCTTGCTCAAATGATAATTTTTCTTGTGCTTATGGAGGGTCCGGCTGGCATAGGCCACTGGGTGGAGCCATTTTTGCTCATCCTCCTGCTGGAGACTGGCACCTAGACCTATCTTTGAGGCATCTGTATGCAGACCAAATGGTCAGTCGAAACGGGCAAACTGCAGTACCGGTTCAGATGTCAGGGCATCCTTTAGACTTTGAAATGCCACCCTAGCCTTCTGGGAAAGGGTGACCCTCTCCCTTTTCTTGTTGGCACCCTCTCCAGTTAAGTAATCGGTGAGGGGCCAGGCCACCTTGGAGAAGCCCAGAATGAATCTTCGGTAGTGTCCCACGAGGTTTGTGAAGGACCGTATCTGTGTAGTTTGAAGGTTCCCAAACCTCCTTGATGGCTTTCACATTGTCTCTACTGGGATGTATACCATCCCTAGAGACATGATGGGCCAGGTAGACGATCTCAGATTGGAAGAATTTGCAATTTGAGGGCTTAAGCCTGAGTCTGTGCATCCGGAGACATTTGAAAACAGCTCAAAGCCAGGTTAGATGGTCTCCCTCCATATCGGAGTAGACAGTCATGTCATCCAAGTAGATGAGGCAGTAGTTGAGATTCAGCTCCCCAGCACATTCTGCATACATCTCTGAAAAGTGGCTGGAGCATTACAGAGCCTGAATGGCATCCTCTGGCACTCGAAAACCCCCAAGTTTCCTACCGTGAAGGCTGTGTACTTCCAGGATTCAGGACTCATAGGGATCTGCCAAAATCTGGAAAAGAAGTCCACACAGGAGAAATGTTGAGCCCCTACTAGGTTCTCCAGGGTCTCTTGTATCTGCGGCAGAGGATACGAGTCCTTCCTCATACAGTCATTCAACTTTCTGAAGTCAATACAAAACCGGAGGCCACCATCCTTTTTCCAGACCAACACAACAGCATTGCTCCACAGACTGTCACTGGGGGCTATGGCTCCAGCCTCTTGCATGACCTTAAGGTGTTCTCAGACCTCCTCCACCATATAGGAGGGGATCTGGTGAAACCTCTCCTTGATGGGGTTTCATCATTGACCCAAATCTCATGTTGTGTGGCTGCCATACACCCCAGCTTGGTCAAGTCTAGGGCAAAGACATTGGAGAACTCATGCAACAGGGTCCTGGCCTTGGCAGCTGGGTGTGATGGCAAAGCTTCCAACCCGGACAGGTCTTACTTCTCCAGGACCTTGTCCTTCCATTCTTCTTCTGACATGGCATGTTCAGCCGGCTCAGGCTTAATTCCAAACTCCTCATCCAATTTTAATAGGGTGTCCCACAGCACAAAGCTCTCCAGGACCTCAACGGATACTGTTACCAAGGGACTACCAGCTTTGATGCACTGTTCTGCAGCCGTCATATTCTCAAGGAGCACACTGACCTTCCTGGACCCCCACTTCAATGACATGTATGATGACCAAAATCATATCCCGGGGGCAGATGACCTTCTTCCGGCAGTAGCTCTGTGATGTAAATGTGGAGCCTGCCCTCTGTCACAGACTGTTTCACCCATACCGGGATGATGGATCAACTGAAGGGTGGTAAAACAACATCTGCCCGGGCCCGCACCATCTCTGTACTCCAACAGATCACTTCTCATCTCGACCAGCTCATCATCCATGGGATCGGGCAGAATCTCCGGATCGGCCAACAATTTTGCAGCCTCCTGAAACACTGACCTCCATTCAGTCTTCCTCGCCAGGGCCCTCTGGATCAGGACCCATCTGGTTCATAGCAGAGTGGCCACCCAGGCCTTTGCCCAGGGAACAGCCAGCTTGTCAATCTCACTCTCTCGGATCACCTGTACCACCCAGTCCAGAGTAGGAGTACCGAGTAGTACAGGCATGTGTCAGGCAAACTCTGTATCATTCCTGAGAACAAGGGCTACAATGTCTTCGTTGTAGCCTGACACTCCTTCCACCTGGACCCGGATGACAACATAGCCAACCACATCGAATCAGGCCTCCCCAATCCCCTCTATCAAAGACTCCCCACCCCCAAAGTAGGTCTGAAAGTGGGTAATCCTTTAAGTTGCAGGCTGCCGCATTGCCAGGGGTTATAAGGTTCACAGTTGCTCCAGTGTCCAAGACAGTGAAGCAATGCTCACCATCAACCATAATCCAGCCTGTTATTGGTCCCCATTCACCAGCCTATCACATCTTCATTTACGTAGGGAGTCTTCCCTCAGTGCCAGTTTAGTTTTGGCCTGCCGCTCCAGGCCAGTCTTCGGCCAGGCCAGGTGGCATCAGTCTCTGTGGGATCTGTGCTCCCTTTCCCAAACCCCTTGACTCATTTAAATAAGTCTTCTGCAGCTTAGTCTTCTCTGGATAGTCCCAGATAAGGTGCTTGGTTGAGCCACAGACAAAGCACTTCTGCTGCTTGTCCTCATACCGGTCCATCAATTGGGCAAGCTGGGCACTGACCCCAGATATGCCCAAGTTTTCGAGGGACTCCAACTCAGGGTCTGGCTCTGACTCAGAACCAGAACTATTGCAGGGGGTGCTGGGCATCACTGCTACGGAGGCCATCTGGGCCTTGATATAGGGTTTCCGATCTCCCGTATCACTATTATGGTGATACCCAGCATCCAGCTGTCGATGGTGCCCCTGTCTTTCCCAGCTAGTCTCGTGTCTCCTGACCAACTTGAGGAATTCACTGTATGTATAGTTTGACAGGCTGTCCTGTAAGAACAAGAGGGAACTCTTGAAGTCACCCTGGAGCCTGCCAAACAATCGATCCTTGGACATCCAGTCGACATCATCATCAGACAACTTGTCTGGGTATCCCTCCTGCACTACCACTATCATGTCTGTCAGCTGGGTGGTGAACATGGCCACCGACTCCTGGGATCCTTGCCACATGGCATAGAGATCCTGGATAAGGGAGTTGTAATCTCCGGATACCTTATACAGGCCATCCAGATGTGCAAGGGGACCATCCAAAGTGTGGATGTTCCTCATCTGGGTGACCCCTTCAACTTCATTACAGAGTTAAGAATCTGGGTCTGAATGAGGGACTCCTTGAACCCCGTATCAACATAGGAGTGGACCACATCCCTCAATATTAAATACTCTGCCACTGAGCAGTCCAAGGTCAGGGGTTCCAACTTAATGGTCCCTATACAGTTGCCACTCCAACTTCTACGGCGAGGGCCCCGGTGACACCACCTCTCCCGTTGGGGATTCCAGTGACTTCCCACACTACTACGGCTTGCAGAGGAGGCATCGGACAATGAAGATCGATCCAAGTCACTTCCCCCTCCCCCCAGATCAGGTGATGGGGGTGGTGACAGGGAGGGCTGATGTCAGTGTCAACACTGAGTGGCCCTGCCTGCCCCATGGGCCATATGTTGGCCCCTACCATCCCCACAGGGCTCAGCCGGGAGCACTTTCCTCCCCTTCCAGTGGGAGGTTTCTTCCCTGGGGCTGGATAGGCCCCATCTTGCCTCTCCATGGCCCGGTCCAATTCTTCCAGGCATGCCTCCATCATGTTGGGCATGTCAGTTCCTACCAGGGCATCTTCTCCATCAGAACTGGGATCCTGGTGGGGAACTGGCAGTGACCTGGGAGGTCTGAGAGGCCTTCTCATGGTGTATTCGGCTGCTTGTTCCTTGGCTACCCGGTTCTGGGTAGCTCTCCTACAACGTTCAGCCCTGTCATGGGCCTGGTGGATGGCCCTGGCAGCTTGCTGGCAGGCTGCCATTAATGGTACATGGATGGTGTTGAGGTCAATGGTATGCCCGATCCAAAGCTGATAGCCAGCAGTCAAGCATTCTGAGATCTCAAGGCCATCTTCTGGGCTCAGCCCCTCTCCCATCATTCTTTGTCCAAAGAATAGGATGGCAGACCAGTTATCCAGGAATACTATTTCATAGACCTCTGGGACTTCTGCCCACAGGAGGTCTCCCAGCACTAAGGCATTCCACAAGTGCCAGGCCAGGGGATGGAACTCCCCAGCTAACATCTCCTGAACTATCAACCAGAGTGTGTACCATTGCTCTGGGAGGCCCATTGGTGGGATCCTCCTCCCGTCTGGGAGTTGTGGCCCATGACCGGCTTCCATCTGCACTCCAGGAGCTTTCTTGCCCTCAGGATTCATGAGCATTTTGGTGGCTACTTCTACCACCTTTTGTTCTAGGTTCTCCCCAGTGGTGGTCTCATCACCTCCGGGGTTTCGGTCCTCTGTGTTCTTGTCCGCAGATGAACCATCAGCATCCATTGTGCTATTGTCGCTGCCAATATTCATGTGTTGGGTTAATATTGGTGCCAGGGCCCAAGAAAGTACAAAGTACTATGGGGTGTTACACCGCTCCATCTGACATGATCAGTCAGTGCCCTTAAATTAGCCACCTATGAGCAGCTCTGCTTAAGGTGTTGGGTCACCCTCGGGATGCCAAGTACCCATCCTCATTCAGTTGTCTGGTGCTTAGGTGCAGGTCGCAGTCTGCGGTGTCCACAGGAATGTAGATCACAAATCCAGAAAGTGGTCCAGCCCACTCAGCCCACCCAGGGACACCAAGTTTATAACTGATGGCATGAGCCAAGGTTTGGGTGGGACCTCACGTGTGTGGTATACTGGAGGGTGTTGGGCTCTGGGCCTTGGTGATTATCTGGAGGTACCGAAAGGGCTGGCAATCCCACAGGATCAACCTACTTGGAGGCTTTATGGGAACTCAACATGACAGTTAACACTACGAAAGGTCATACGAACTCAAGATGATCCAGACATATGGGGTTCGGGTCTTCATACAGTGTGTATTATGGCTAAACAAAACAAGAGTGTAAGTTACGATTGAAACGTCCCTGTCGAGACAGGAATCTGGGGGTAAGGTGCACGATCTTTGGAGCATCGCCGCGCTGGTTTCCGAACCGCTCACGGCCAACGATGCTTCACCAAGACAATGCTCAGGTCGGGAAAACACAGATTAAGTTGTGGCTTTTTAGGATGTCACGACTACGCTGACTTCGGTCAAACAAATTTGAAGTAACTCAAGTTTATAGTTTGGGGAGTCGATGCTCCTGATAATACATTCCTTTTATTACTCTTTGTGTTACAAGTTATGTGATACGTATAGATTTTGGTTGT
>JBCAUI010515169.1:0-12262 GCA_038406195.1 Haplosyllis anthogorgicola | reverse complement strand
ATCATGGCTCTGCTTCTTTGTGGGGGGGGGGCAATCAAGAGGAATAATGAAGGCTTGACCAGCCTTTCCATGTATTGATTCTCTCTAAAATAGTGGAAGCAAATCACTAAAGGGGGTTGGCTGATAATTGAATAGTGAGTGATAAGAGAAGTGAAAGATAATAGAGGATTTTGTGATAATAAGGAACCTAGTTGTAACAGGATTGAGTGATAACAGAGTATCATGTGATAACAGGAGAGTGAATCATTGGCAGATCCAAGGGGGTGCTGCTAGTGCGTACTCCCTCCAACAGCCCAAAATAATTTCATTTTCCTACAGGTTTTCCAGAAAATATTAAAAGGCCATCTGAAAGTGCCAGGGCATTCCCTCCAATGAGAGATCTGGGATCTGCCCCTATGAATGATAACAGGTAACTGGATAATAATGGAGAAGTGTGGTAATTTAGTCTGATATAGAGACTGTCATTGCCAGAAGTTCACTTTTTTGCCCAGATTACCATATTTTGGCTGGAGTGTGACAATGCACCTGTTGGTTAGTGTTTCATGAGATTACACTGGGAGAAGTCATCATCAAACATTTTTCCCTTTGTCATCTGAAGATTTGTTTTGGAAAACCTATTCTATGGCACTAAAAGGAATGGGGGAAACATTTGGATTGGAGGAGTTCACAAGATGATTAGGAAGTGAATGATAATTGGGGTGTGGGTGATAATATGGATATGATTGATAACTGGGGAAAACGAGACATTTGGGGAAATTGGCTTTTGCGGAGCTAAACTTCGTGCAGTGCTTGTTGTTACATGAAAGTTGAACCAGGGGTGTTCGATGAGTGCAACTGGGGCATGCAGTCAGTGCAATGCGAGGTTGGGACGCGCTTTCATTACATCATCTCATATCTCCACATAAATAATGGAAAAGTAAAGCCTCTTGAGAGCTATCATCAAACTACCGAATTCCATAATGTCCGCTTGTGCCTGTCAGTTCCATTTTTATCATGAATATGACACTAAATCAATAATAATCTCGACTGGACGTTAATCACCAGCTCTTTCGTGGAAAATACTCTTTAGTGGGCATATTATGGTCCATGTGAAGCTTTTATCTTAATGCGAAAATGTTATTTGCACTGAGGGACTGATTTGCCAAAGTTTGAACTTTCGTTTTAAAACCGACCAACATAACAGAAGAATTCGCTTCGAAAAAAACCCACCAAGAACCGCTGGTGCACGTACACTTCATAAATGGAAAGAGACACCTCCCAAGGGAAATTGCGTCTAATCTTTTAGTATCTATTTGAGTATGACCTTGTCCGCAACGATCCATTTATCTATGCCTACAGTCCAGCAGGTGGTCCCAAGACTCCACTGCACTTATGTATGTTCTTTCTTATCTGCTGATGTCCCCAAGACAAACATTGCCTGATCAAATCAATCAATTAGGGAAAATGCGTAGGTGTTTAAAGTGGTCAAAACGTCTTTCGCATGTTTCTCTAAAATACCAAAGAAATCACTGACGTCACAAAAGTGAATAGGATTCTACTTTAACCCAATATTACACAGCTACTGGTGAAGACTGTGGAATGCAAGAAAAGAGAGGAGGCAGTCCCACTCCTTCATATAATAATTATACTCACACGAAATATTTACACCTCTCCCTTATTAACGGCTTCACTCATTCATGCACATTGTGACCTGAATACAATTTACTCGGTTCTGATCGTGTACATTTCAATAGTAATCTGCAAACATCCTTTCAAAAGACTTTTAGCAGAACACTTATTCAGGATAACCAGTAAATCGTTTGTCCAAACCATCTGTTACCCCCTCAATTGACAGAATGTAACATTATAACTGTCCTGAATGCCAAATAAGTTCATTTTCCGGGACTGTAATTAGAAAAGTCTACTGCGGATTGATCCCTTTTCGCTGTTGCAGCAGTCATGACAATACATGTTATTTTAGGTCTTAAATCTCTGCTTGCATCAGTTCGGGCTATTATCTAGGGCAATTCCCCTGATTGTTGGCTAAATAAATGTCACTGAGAAAATAAAGCCTTGATTTGTTAGCGTGCAGCATCACACTGGATTTTGTATCAAGGTTACAATAGCACTTTCATGTAATTATGCAACGATACGCAGGGGAAAATAATCAACCGTCATTACTCGGCTGGAGCTGGAATCCACCTCACAGCTTTCCTCACGAGGCATCCACTGTGTTTGACGTCCAGGGTGATAGGCTTTATGTCCATGCTTCCTACCGCCTCCTCCCTTGTTCTCTGTAGCCTGCTTGGTGTAGTCGACAAGTATACCATGGAATCATCATATGGTCTGACGTCAAGGGAACAAGCTATACTGGGTTTTCTGTGGACACCAGTCACACCAGCTCTATTGACCAATGGAAGTGTTTTGTAGTATCCAGACTTTACATATATAATGCGAATCTTTTGTGACAAACTCGACTCAACGATTGCGATGAGACACAATTACTCCTCCACTGGATGATCCCCGGGCTGCCTAATGCAGTTAACTGGAACGGGATAACTGAATTGTGAATAATACAGTTGCAGAAAAAATAGCAAACGATATGCGAAAATACCATCGAGAGCACCACATATCGTAATTGGTCGCACAACAAACTGCAGGCAATGGGTAACAATGCAAGAAATATACACTGCACACATAGATTGGCAAACTCTATCTGGACCCGACGATTGATGGTCGTCGGGGGAATGGTGTGGTCTGTATGTGCAATCTTCAGCCACAACAAACCGCAGTATGAGATCTCTGGGGTGCCCATCTAACGACAAAGGCCCATAAACTCGACATGCGGCTTAACATTACTTATAAGCTACTATCATGAAAATGATAGAAAATCAATATCCTACGCCCTACTCAATGTTCATAATCAAGCTTCTCTGGATAAAACTTCGTAGTTCTTAAAAACACTGTTTGTAAGGTTTTTTTTTCTTTTTGCACCTTTGTGTTTTTTGCGGTTTGAAAAATAGACCAGCGGTCTTCTCTCCTATCACACAACAGATTAAGAGAGGAATACACTACTTTCTTGCCTGGAAGCTGGATCCTATTGAATTTTAATAGAGAATGACACATTGCCTTCTAACTGGTTTTACCTAGACTAGAAATTCTTCAATGTCACTTTAAGATCAATCCTCCAAGTCTCATTGCCCATTTATAAAGCATTTCTCTGTGAGGGGCTCAGTATTTGCCCGAGCCTGCCACCTAGCCTGTACACCCACCGACCAGACCAATATATCACCGGGTCTCCGTGAGTAATCTCTGTCGTGGAATGCATCAATTGCTTCCTTAGATTGCTTATTTTGAATATTGCACCCGAATCTTTGCTTGTTGAATACAAATAGTCTACGGCAATTCTATTATCCGTCAGGTCTGTACGGGTGCAGTACTTCATAAGTGTGTAACACTCAGACATTCATTTCAGGAACCCATGCAATATTCTTTAGTAACATTCCTTTCTATTTAGGTGCAATAATAAAACGGTCACAATAAGGTCACACAGGATACAGAATCTTCACTCTAAAATCACCAAAAAACACATTACAGGTGGTTTTTTGCCCAATTTTCACAAAACGTCATAATACATACATCATTACACACACTCGAATATATTTATGTCCCATTATATGTATTGAAAAGTCGTATTAATTACGAAGTTATTAGACCTATCTTGTGCACATACATTTGGTACATTCGATTTCAATTGCATAACATGTCTGCAGAATTGTAAAACATAATGTGGTTCAGGAAGCTCTGCAGAGAAATCGAAATATTTGCAATTCAAATTCACAAACTTGATGTGAATGTATAAAAGGTTTGTTAGCATGCAGTGCCCTACAGCTTTTCTTACATGGCCATAATAGCACTTGCATGTAATTATGCAATGATACACAAAGGAGAATTGGCAGTGATTACTCGACAGCAGAACGGCTCAACGCGACAGGCTGCTGCACAGAGACATCTGTACTTAACTCAATTCAAACAGATTGGAACGTTATGTATTGTATTATTTGCAACAATCTCAAATGTAAACTTCATTTTGCACACTTAATAATCTCAATGTGATGCTGTTGTACTCAACCTAGCCAACTCAGTGTACACATTGACCGACTGGATATATTAGTTTAAACGAAAGCCCAGGATAATAAAATTTTACCTGTAAAACTCTATGACTGAGTTCCAAAAACTTCCTTTTGTATTGATCTATTTTGGCAAGTTGGTCTGTGTGGTTCTGTTGCAATTTACTAATGTCCTGTTGTATCACCTACAATTATAATTAAGAATTACTGGACAGTGAATAGGATGAAAAAGACGATGTACAATATTTGATTCAATATGCACAAAATTATTAAAGTTATGTATAGCTTTGTTAGACTTTGTGTTGTTATATGTGAAAAAATTGATTTCATTAGAACATTCCTTGATATGGTGACCAACAATTCATGTTTCTTGTAAGTGTTTAATAATATAGATAACCCTGTTAATATAACTCCCTTTTTAAGGAGGATCGGTCCTCTTCAGTCAAAGTCAATAGGATTCTGAAATATTTTTTTCAGAATAGTCACTTCGTGTGGAGTGCACTAAAGGCATTTTTAAGTAGGGTTTCCATGCTTGCTTTTGAGATAATCATTCATACGAAAATTACCAATTACAATAGAAATACTAAAGAATTTACACATTATGCCTTATTTGTGACAGTAAAAGTCAATTCAGTTTTACAAAACTTCCCACATTTTATCTTTTTCTTAATGTAGATAATAGGCTAAGTCATACAAAATATTGTGTGGTCACCATCCTTGATTTTTTACTGCAGATAATTTCACACATAATTAATTGCTCAAATCTAAAACATGATCCAAAAATAATAATTTTTGTGATGTTTATCTTTATCAAATGTCATTATTTTGTTTCATTAATTAGATATAAAACAAATTTTATCAAATTAGGTATCATATTGTTCAGTCGAGATAAAAAAATTCAGTATTTTTAAAAGATCACAAATGCAATATTAGCCTTTCTACAACTGAAAAAGCTTGCTAATTTATGACATAGAAAAATTTCTATCACTAAATTTTAATATTTTTGTGTTGAACAATGTGGAGGAAATATTATAACTACAATAAATTGTATTATTTTCAATGATGTAAAATTACGCCAAATTTTGCCAACTTACGACAGTGAAGAGGACCGATCTTCCTTAATCTCAAATGTATTTAGGTAAACCACACATAATTTTTTTCTGGACACAGACAATGTGAGTACAAAAATTGCAGTCTTACATCCAATCGACTCTGATGTAGTTGTGTTTGGTGTTCTTGATGCTTGAGGCGTTTGTGAAGTTCACTGAAGCCAATCATTGGCACCGGAATTAAACGGTCGGGATCCGGGTTGTCTAGTTTTGCTTGTTGCCAAATCATGGGATGAATTCCTGAAAGAAGCGTGATTAACAAAACGTTCATGTAAGAAAGGCGGTAAACACATCAATTTTGTTAGTGGCAATTATTTTGTTCAGCACCTAACTTGCTTCCTTGTTGACTTTCGCCATTAATGCTGTGTGACTTTAGTCATACCTACGTCCAAAATATTTACGCTTACTGTTACACCTTTTACCAAATAAATGCTGGAGGCCATCTTTGTGCACTAAACATTATTATGTTATTGCTTTTCTTGCGTCACATTTTCAACACATGTTTCTGGCCATAAAAGCAAAAACTGCGATCACTGTCAAGGAGTTGTCTACTAGTGCTGATAAAACCAAAATCCACACATGCACAATAGAACCTCATTTCAATTAAGGAATCATTCACGAAGGTTATTGCTTGGCAGTCTCAGATCAACGTCAATGCTAGTATAATTTAGTCTCCTGTCTGACCTTGCTTCAGACAATGCACGATAAATTTCTCTAATCTGAACCAGTCAAACATTAAACCCACCATGTTCGAATGGTCAATGAAATCTGATCACATTTTTGCGCAAATTTTCTTATGTCAATAGAATCCTAATACCCTTACAGTTTCAAGTTCTTAACATTTTCACTAAAGTTGTACGGGGATTGTTTACAGTGGTTCACTGTACCTGCGGGAGGGTTGTCTAAATATTGCTTGAGTTGTTCTGCGGTCATGCCAGTTTTAGGAAAGACTTTCTCCACGGCCAGATGCTGGGTTAACTGAGTTTGCATCTGCGGCTGGCTGAAGAAATTGAAGACCTCAGTGGCAGGAAGACGGCGTGTAGCTCCGGTCTGTGATCTCTCCTGTATGTATAATATCATCTCCGATCTGAAAAAATAATTAATTGTAGTTACGTTGTATCAGTCTCGGTTATGCGCTGGCTCAAATATGCACCGCGTAACCAGGCCATGGCCAACTTACATGCCGCGTAACTGAGCATAGGCCTGGTTGTGCTGCGAGCACAACTGAGCCCAGGCTCAGTCACGGTCCCTGAGCTAAAAAGCACACCATTAAATTTTAATCAGACCTGAACTTTACGTAAAACTTCAAAGAGAATGGAAAAGCAATCAAATATCACAGCTGAATGCACCGGAAAGCTTTCATGGGAACCTGGCTTGGGAGTCAACGACTGATGACGGCCAATTCATTATTCTACAGGCTCTTTTGCAAATATGTCAAAAAAAAAAGAGTAAAATAAAGCCCGACATTAGTATCCTTATTACTAACACTTACTAATTACTAATACGTTAAAAACGCTAACGTATGGTTGTAGGAAGGCAATCGCATACAGTGACATGTCTTGAACACTGCACCTCAGCCCTTCCGTATTTCTGTACCTGACCGACAAGCGACTCCGAGGGAACACTTGCAATCCTCTCAGTCTGCGCTACGTCAGGAAAACAAATGCATGTATAAATATTATGATAAATTAATAAAGATAACTTCAAGTCAACCTTGATTTATAAAACCAGTACACACAAAAAAGAAAACATTTCAGGCTGACAATAATTCCAGCTGACAAACAAGTGAACTAGTCCACAGTGGTTTTGGCAAGTTTTATGAAAATAATTTTGAGGATAAGTTGTTGATATTTTTTTTCAGCGCAGCGGGTAATTAAATAAAAGAAGCCTTATAATATAGATAGATAAAAAATATTGTTCTCAATACAAATTTCTGTGTAAGAGGAACTTTTTCACGTATTTTGTTGTCATCTTTCTTGTAAAGTGTTTTTAGGCTTAAAAGTTGTGCCACATGACCCAACGCTGTTTAAACATAAAACAAATCGTGATGTCCGTCGGGCAAATGGTTGTTTCGTGCAGTTATTAGCTACAAATAACACTTAAGTACAAACTACACGAAGCGTTTGGCTTATGTTTCAGTATCTGTAAGTCGGGTTATACATTAAGCGAAATGAATTTTATACTACTGCGAGAACGTGTGGGTAACTGTACAAATATTCCTTTCGGAAATAGGAAACGAGGAAAACTAATAACAGATGTCCCATTACAACTCATGATAACATCCGTCAGTAAAGTAAAGTTGCAACGTACTAAATAAGGAGTACGTGAGCAAGTGCTTCAGTTCGACTTATGAACGTAAATGTGGTGTTACCAGGTAACAAATCAAATGGAGTGCTGTTCAAACAGTTGGTTCCTTCAGTCTGCCGGGAAATCATTACGACTTTTCTCCACTACAAAATTTCGTACAGGTTTTAACCTTGTTGGTGTTACTTTCAAAGTTTTGTCTCGGGTCACCCTTTAATAAGTGCATTTAATTATGGTACGTCATGCAACAATCCTTATACAACTTTCGATAGCTACATGATGCGCGATGTTCTGTATCAGTACGGAAAATATTAAAACGGTATTTTAAGAAAATCTAATTGTGTTGTTATCAGCCAAGTCTGAATCTTGTTCTGTTACTGGTGTGGTTAATTTTACACGTGTCTGTTTATGTTTCTGTCGTTGAGCCTTCGACCGGTTTCACGTAACAACCGTGTCCGGATAACGAGATGTGTACAACCAAATCAACTGATGTCTTATCACATTAAATCAGTCACTAGGAACATCAATTTGTTGCACCTCAGGAGTGAAAGTTGAAAAATCGATCTTATTATTTAAAAATATACATCTACATGTGGTGCATCCTCTCTATAAACCATGTTGTGGGAATTGAATCCGCAACTCACTGCGACGGATCCGGATCGTCATGATATCTACTCGGAAACCGCACAGATCTTTACGGCAACAGTCATCTATCTACTGGATATCTCTCTTATTACAGGTAACATCTTGGTCATCGTAGCCTTTTTAAACGATCGCCAACTTCAAATCACACGAAACTACTACATCTTCAACTTGGCCGTGGCGGATTTAGTGATTGGAGTCCTGGTGATCCCCATCTATTCGTCCACGATATGGATGAATGACTGGGTACTAAGTCGGCAATTCTGCCTTGTGTGGATTATTGTCAACCAAACAGCAGTACTCAATTCACATGCTGCAATATTTCTGATCACCTACGATAGATACAGGCTAGTTCAGAACGCAATGCATTACACAGCGAATGAAACTCCGGAAAAGGCAAAAAGGCGAATTTTACTCATCTGGATAATATCTGGCATATTTAACACTGGGTTTGTTATATTTGGCGAATGGTACTATGAAAACCATGGCGACATTCCATCGTGCTCGCCTCACACACCTGTGGAAGTGCCGTACTTTGTGGGACTAAAAATCTATGATATCATCGTGACATCATGCGCTACGACTGTGATGGTTTTCTTTCCCCTCGCGGCACTGATCATTCTCAACAAAAAAGTCTTCTCCCTGGTACGAAAACGCGTGCGAAAAACAAGTGCCCTAAATACCCTCATTAACAAAAGCTTGCCGACTGCTCAAGTCATTGCGAATGTCGATGCCGCGAAAAATCTGCCCAAGAGTCCGACAACTCCGGTGCTTAACCTTCCTGGGAATGACAACTTTGACAAGTGGCCACAGGCAAGTCCGTCTAATTTTTGTTAACTTGATGTTTAACTCGTTTCGATGCGCAGAAACACTGAAGACACCTAATTCCAGCAGATCTCTTCTCTAATCGAACACGCTTCGCAACGTAATATTATTTAGGCAGATTTTAATGTTGAGCGACACAGCACTATCACCACAATTTTATGTGATGTATATTCTTATCAAGTGACAATTGCTCTATCATTTAGAGCGGCAAGGCAGGTCCACTGAGAAGTGTTGGATCCATTAGTCAGGCACCCACTCTCGAAACAATACAAGAGGAACAAGACCGAGAACTACAACAAATGCGGGCAAAGGTAAGTCACTTATTTTCCTCCACAGACAAATCATCGTGTTTGTTTACCTCAGCCCCATTCTTTGTGGTAATATATGAAGAGGTTTTGGTTTCATAGTGCGAATAACAAACGTTGTGCAAACACTTCAAAATCAGGCAAACGTTACTGCCGTCCAATCGCTCGACTGCATGTGACAGAATGCATTATTCGTTCTGATGTTGGCATTCATTTTATATCACCAAAATATGTCACTGCTGTACGAATGTGTTGATTTACAGGTAGTGCAATGGTTAGATGAAATACCAACAGATGAAGTGTTTGCTGTATCCAACGCCTATCTGGAAGAAATATCTGCCTCAACAAGTCAAGATAATACCGATTCCGGGGCGAATGGAACGCACGAGACAGAAGTCTACGACAGCGACAGCATATTCGAAGTCAGGAACCCTAATGTCAAAACCATTGCTGCGGGCCTGCGACTGAGCGTGTCTAGTTTAAGCAGTGTCTCTTCCTTACAACTGGGCGAAGAAGCCGGCAACAGCAACACTGACGACGCTCAGGAAAACACATTACAAGTCCGTAACCCTGACAGATCAAGGTCAAAGTCCCCGAGGAAAGCATCCAAGAGAACCAAGTCGACGAGTAGTGGTTATTTGAAAGAACCTAATATTAGAAACGTCACAAAAACTCCACTTCACCACACACCTCGAAGGACACAAATTTCAAAAATGCCAACAGTATCAAAAGTGGTTCCACCTGTGCCACCAATTGTCAACCCACAGTGCCCAGTGAGACGTAGACGAAAAAACTCCGCTAATTCTGTGGCAATACTTGCCAAATATAAACTCAAGCAAGATCGCAAAGCTGGTTTCACGATCACTCTGCTAATTGCACTTTTCATCCTTTTTAAAGTCCCCTATGCAATTGCCTTATTAGGCAACGCATTTCGAGGCGAATACTGGTTGACGGTTCAGACATATGAAGCCGTTACCTGGTTGTACTGGATTAAATCAGTAACTAACCCATTCGTTTATGCTTTTATCAGTAAACGTTTTCGATCATACTGCCGTAAACTTTTTGAACGGACTAGAGCACTATGTTGCCGAAAGATGTACACGTTTCATTGAGCAGAAACTGCCGAGTACAAGTTATATCGCAATATCACAAGTGGCTGGTGTCCCAGTGTTGTGAATAAATGCATTACTAAACATACGATACATTATTATGACCAATTATGCCCATCGTTATTTGCTCTCACTACTGATTAGTTGTTTTAATCTTAAGTCTTTTTATCTTCATTTGGTGACTCGACAACTGTTAGTAGTAATGCTGCAAATTGTTAATGTAAATAGAAACATACTTGTCATCGGGTAAAGCTTTGACAGCCTCCACACACACAGCTAGGTTTGGTTTATTGCCCATCAATTTTTGCAGTGAATCTACTACTTGCTGCTGGTTTTGTTTAATAACCGTGTCCTTCTTTTTAAAGTTGATACAAACCAGACCATCTCTATTTTTACTTGTCGGCATGCAACTGTAACCAACAGCCTACAAATATGGATATACTTCTTAATTGTTCATTGTTTACATTTGCACAAAACAATATTTGTTTATACCAAGGTAACAAAATGTGTAAACTCTAAGGGACACAAAATAACTTTACAAGCAATTTTACCTTGAATCTGCAGAAAGGGTTGTCTGGTTTAAATTCGACAGATTGTCCCTGTTGGTTATAAAATCCTTTTCCAGTTCCCCAAAATGCTTCCAACTGGTTCCACTTGGCTATTAAGGCATCTCTCTCGTCACCAAATATCAAAGGGAGTGAAACAGCCGTTGCCATATTAGCTAATTGTGCAGCTGCATTCTGTTGTTGATTTGCTGCTGAAAACAAAATACAGGGATTGCCATGTTGTTACCTTTTTCAGCAAAGCTAATCTTTTTTTAAATGTGCAAACTATCTAAATTTAAAGTTATTACAAAATGACACTTGATAACACACCTGTGCTAACTCCAGTCCCTGTTGTCCCTGTAAGTCCTCCTCCCCCTAAATTGAAACCGGTGGCTGTGCCTCCTAATGTTCCGGTAGTTCCTGTGCTAAGGGTACTTCCTGTACCAAATCCTCCACCAAATCCGGTTCCTGTTGATGCACCAAATCCAGTACCAAAACCGGTACCAGTTCCTGTACCTGTGCTCGTGCTACTTCCGAAACCGAATCCTAGATATAAAATCGACCCATAATCTACATTTTTGATCACGTCTTGGCATTTTGATTACTGGTGGTAATACAGGTGGTTTTTTCATGTACACTGTTCAAACATTCACCAAAACATTTCTTAGTAAACTGAGTTAGTAGTTCTTCACACAACATTACTAAAGATAAATCAAATGTTCAGTTATACTAATGTACCTGTACCCGTACCAAAGCCAGATGACGTGGTTGTACTGGTACCACCAAACCCGAAAGTTGGTGCGGTAGAGGCTGTACTTCCTGTACCAAAACCACCAAACCCGAACGCTAATAAACAACAACACATTACTGTTCATTTTCACCACAAACATCCCTAATACAGATACTCGTGTGCGTTCTTTAGCTAGTTAAGACGATTAGTTACATTGTCGGGATATTTTTAATTTTAATTCCTCGAGGGACATTAATCGCATCTGCTTACAGGAGTTACATATTCCTGTGTGACCATATTTTTTAAACTTAAGGCTTTTTTTTTATTTAATTGTTTGGATTACATTTCCCGCCGCACTTTGAAATCAGGATTTAAAAAAACCCCACAACTCATTTGAGGTTGAAACATGTTGCGCACGGCAAGAATTTTGCATCGTAACAAGTTTCACCAGGAGATGATTAAGAAATATTAAATATTTTATCGATACTTATAAACAGTTTGGCTTTCTTGGAACCAAGTTCAATTTTTATTTTTATTTTTTTTTTTCCGATCGCTGCACTTTGAAAATCCTGAAAATGCAATGT
>JBCAUI010515158.1:0-12262 GCA_038406195.1 Haplosyllis anthogorgicola | reverse complement strand
CAACATTTTGAAATATACAAAACTAGTTAGATTTCAAGAAATAGTTTATTATCAATATTATGGCCATCAATTAGGCAAGAAATTAGGCAGGGAAAATTTGGAAACACCTTGATTGGATTTAAGGCCCGTCAGGTGCTGCCCCCATCATTTTTTTTGCCGATAAACTTTTGTCCATAAGCTTACTATGGGAAGTCCAACGTATTATCACACACTTCACTCATAATAGCAAAAATGACGAATTTCCTAACATACGATTTGA
This sequence comes from Haplosyllis anthogorgicola, assembly GCA_038406195.1. Lineage (NCBI taxonomy): Eukaryota > Metazoa > Annelida > Polychaeta > Phyllodocida > Syllidae > Haplosyllis > Haplosyllis anthogorgicola. Next base: position 12,003 of record JBCAUI010515158.1, on the reverse strand, counting down.
ATTGCAATGTGACTCTATTCGTATATCTATTGCTCGGTGAGGTATCTGGCAGGAGCACCGAGAAGCAGCTAATGAGTTGTTAAATACCCCATTAATGGGGCAGCTTAAGCTTCCCCCTCCAATGGGGGTGCTGGGCTATTATATTTTTTCATGTGATTGGATTTTTGGTTTATCTTTATTGACATTAGCGTCCTTACGCAAAAGGAATGTTTAATATCCGAGTACCTTGCAAACTGATTTCTGTCCATTGTTCCCACAAGATTCGACCTTTGAAGTTTGTTTCAGGAGACCGAACTCTTGAGACACTGTGACAGGAAAAATACATTAATTTTAGAACAACTGAGTTTCATGTGGTTCTTTTATTCGAGTTCAGCTCGTGAAATTCCTATCATTTTGTAAACGTACAGAACAAAGAACAGAACGAAAGAATTTCACGCTGTGCTTTTGTAACACAAAGAATTAGCACATTTTGAAAAGTCTCTTGAGGTTAGGCGCCATTGGCATTTTTCCTGCTGCAATTTTTTCCCAATAGCATACGCTAACCAGATAGCCATAAATAAGAAATAATGGATCTGATAGAACGTTTATGTTGTTAAATGTTGTTGAAATTTCTCAGTACCATTTGCCAATGTGTCGGAGTTCATTTAATTTTTTTTCTTACAAACAAAGGAAAAGACGCATAGAGTACACGCATACAGAAAATAATGGACACATTTGTCCTTTGATCAGATACAACATAACAATTTAAACATAATGGTATACTTGCATCGTCACAGCAGTCTGATAGAAAAGACTGATCTACTCATTAATTTAGGTCGGTGATACATGTCACCTCTAATCATCATTTACATTTATATTGCAACACAAGCCAGGATATTACAACAGCTAAAGCCAGTACATTAGTCCATGGAAAGGAAATTCTAATTTAGGACCTGGTGTACTAATGAACAGTATTACTTATTTATAGACAGAAATTTGGACAAGGAACTGAACTCCGAAGATGTTTCTAGGTTGATTAGGTCTAGACAGATTGTTTCTTTATTTTTCCCGAAAAATTATCCGCTGTTTTGCTGGAAACGTCTTAATTTCAACTGAGATCACAGCAATTAATATAGATGTTTGGAAACAAAAATGATTTAAGTGAGCCCAGTTTCTCATTGATGGACATCTCCCACATTTATACCCAAAAATCAATTTGCAGCGTAAATTGAAATTGTCTGAAATATTATTACATACAGTTTGAAATCAACAATTGAGGAGACAGCTTCTCAGCTGCCCAAACGTAATTTGTTAATTGTTCCGAGATGTTTCAAATTACTATCAAAAGTTTAAGGCTCCGCAACCATTAGCTCAGCATTAACTCAGCATGAAATTCGATTGTTGCAGTAATTTCATGATCTGAGTAGGACATAAACTTATAAATTTCATTATTTAATTCTCTTACTTCAAAACGAGTACTTCAAAACGAGTACTTTTAACCCTATAAAAGCTTTTAACCCTATTAAAGCTATTAAAGCTACACCGAGGCTTTCTGAATTATCTGTCTTCTGCTGAACCTCCAAACTTGTAAACATTGCCACAGACACAGATCATTAAATAACTATCAAAAGTTTAGAGCCCCCAACAATTGAATTTCAATTGAACTTCACGCTGGGTTATTGACATTCTATTGAAATAAAATTGATATAAATTTAACGACCTGGTGTACATTAACTCTGCTATTCGAACCAATCGAAAGCCAATAGTGAAAAAAAATGTACATACATGAGGTCAAAACTTGCACTACGGTACTCTATTTTCTACTTACTTGTGTTAATCCTGATTGAAACGCAATTACCAATTATCCATTCAAGGTATTCCACAGTAAACTACACATTGTAATATAAAGCTGGAAACATGTTCTTAATTTAATGCTAAACCGTAGGCGGCGGAAATATAATTAATAGTGTCTTGTTTCATCGTGTAGATTGCTATTTTTCATTTTGTAAGTCTATGAGGAAATAATAAATCAACAGATGATCTGTGCATGGCTCTTCTGGAATTTACGCGCTGCTTTGCATTTCAAGCTCACAGGGTGAAATGTCTATTCACGTCTCTTTATTTTGCGAACAATAGGTGCCTTTGTTCACGTGAAGGACACAACATGGAATTCAATTGTCCATAAAATAGATAAATTTCAGGGGCTGACTATGACACGCGTTACTCAGAAATAGTTTTTATTGTGCACGTAAGGGTATGTCAGGGAGCTCCCATAGAGTGCCATGTTAAAGTTTTCATGCAATTTTTGTGTAATGAATTAAATGTTGGAGTGCTGATTCAAGTCGAAACAGATTACCTGCCAATGTCAGCCTCAGAAGGAAACACCCAGTTTATGACCGATCAGGTGCTGCCTGGTCTGTGTAGTTTTGTATTGTGGTACAACATGCCGTCTGAGAATTTGGCAATGAAATCACGTTTCTAACATTCATTTAGTTCTTTACTGTCAACAAATCATGTCAGCAAAATGCGTCATATCTTGCACAAATCTCGCACTAATATGTGGGACAGAAAATGTGCTTTGCTGTACAAAGTCACCTCTGTAAGAAGCAGTAATAAACTATCCTGTGTACTGTTCACATTAGATTCTTATATAAAAGACTAAATTCACTTTTATTGAAGGTTTATTGTCACGGCGAACCGTGACATTCTAGAGCAGAAAAATCCTGTTAGTTTTGATACAATATAATATTCCACACTGTTTTATTTTTCACATGCAGATCATGAAATTAATATCAAAAGTTAAGAGCCCCGCAACAATTGAATTGAATGAGTTCAACATGAAATTCATTTGTTGCGGGGCGCTTAACTTTTAATAGTAATTTCATGATCTGATTGGCAAAGAGTGAAATTCTTCTAAATCAAAATCATTTTCGGAACACAGGACGGAAAATATGCTTATTGTTGCCGAAACTGGCATGAAAGAATAACTGTTTGTTCTTTCACATGCGACCTTTGTAGACTTCAAATAAATCCATCTGTGGACAAGCCACATGCATTCAGAAAAAAACTTTAGAATGACAATGTTGCAAAAAAAATAAAGGAGATGAGTTTGGTAATTTTTCGTTTCTTTGGACATCCATTAGTTGCCTTCACGCAGTGATTCTCCAATTGACAGTCTAAAGCTTACAATGTAAGAGACAGTGACAGTGTCCTGCCTTGCTAAAGTCAAAAGTAATTTCCCCAGAAAGCTTAAATAAACCAGAAGCCTTGACTTTGGAGTAGTTTGGGCTGTCCATGGGAAGCACACTTTGGAATGTTTGCTACGGTGAGATGTACCTTACTGCATGGAATTCTTAATAGGACATCAGCAGGAGTTACACGTTTGCTCAAAGACACACTACGAGAAATGCAGTAGGACTGCATTCGAAAACAGATCATGCTGCCCCCTACAGTTGAGCAGAGGGTGAAATCTTTTCAAACATGCAAATTTTAAATTTCGAGAGTGTGACTTTTTGAGTTTGTCGCTTCAACAGTACACAAAAATCGTATCATTTTGGAAACGAAGAGAACAAAGGACAGAACGAAAGAATTTCACGCTGTGCTTTTGATGCGCTATTGTTCAACCTCTGATACGATTTTTGTGTACTGCAATCAAAAGCAGGAGTAGAAGCAGTTGCCCAAAAAAGAGGAAGAAAAAAGAATTACTCTTTTAATATATTCTTCCCTATGAGTTCCTTCTATAAGGAAACAATAGAAAAATAGTGATGTACAACGGGAATCTTGACGATGTAGGTCTTCCTGAGTGATGCCTGTATTGCTAAACTTTTCAGTTCCAAATGCCAACTGCAGCCATAGTGTAAGCAAAAATGTTGAAGAATATGAATTATTAACGGGGCCTAACACCGGAAAAGTGTGAGCTGTGATGGTAATAACATGGGTCGACTGTCAAACACTATGTAATTACAACATTTATCAAATGTTAGGAATATAAATCAACATGTAGCAATGTTTTACAACATGGTTAAGAACAAGTACAGTACATTAAAAATTCGTATCAGACGTTTAACAATAGCGCATCAAAAGCTCAGCGTGAATTTCTTTTGCTATCTCCTTTGTTCTCTCCGTTTCCAAAATGATGTGTGACTACATTTCATTATTTGCAAATGTCTCGTTTCTTTTTCACATGTCGCGTTAGAAGAAGGGTTTTAGTTGCCCATCGGATGGAACGGTATTTTAAAGTTAAAGCACAAGCAGTGGTACACAGGTACCTCATGGTTACTTATTGATCGAGTCTTAGTACTCAGATCAGCAGTATATGGTCAAGATTTCAGTAAGAAAATGTGTGGATGTTTGACCTTGACTTGAGATAGAGTACAGAATTCAATGCCCAAGTCAAGGTCATGGTCAACTGGTAGTGGTTTCCCAGACGCTGGCATAAAGAGAAAATAATTACACTCTAGCAGCATATTTAACCAAATGCTATTATAGTTAAACATGTCTGTCGAAATCTGCACATTTTAATTGTAGAAAACTGATACTAGGCTACCAAAGTAAACAAGTGCATTCTGCCCAATGTTAAACAGAGCTTTCTCAGTCGCGACAACATGGATTCAAAATCCTCGATGATTAGTGAGTCTTAAAATCATCCAGTCAAATTGGTTGTTCGGCAATGCTGTTCTCGAACCTAACGACGGAACTAAAACTTGGATTTAAAATTACATTTGGTTTTGCTTTTATCCAAGGAGCATACGTTTTCAGCAATATAGAAAGGAAAATGTTAAACATCTTTTGACCATTCATGTTTCATTTTCATTTTGATAATATGTTGGACTTCCCACAGTAAGCGTATGGACAAAAGTTCATCGGTTAAAAAAATTGATGGGGGCAGCACCTGACGGGCCTTAAATCCAATGTATATTTTGTATTCTGACAATAACTTATGAAAATTTTTCAACAAGCAGCTTTCTGCAGCTGTCATTACTAATATCTGAAGAAACTTAAACACAACCCATAACCTGTGTCCGTGTACGGTGACCCGAGTTCATGTTTGTCCATTGTAAACGTCTCTTTAAATTTATCTCTTCATGCTTCATACTATATCTCTGTCCCGTAAAGGCAATCTTTGTTTGGGTTTTACATTTTTCTGCAGCAAAGGTACGCGGAGGTCAAAGAAGTGACAACAGATTTATTAATAATGTTTTGTTCTGCCTGCTTCATCTTAACTCTGAATCGCAACCAGCTGAGGATTTTTGTACTAGAATTCTTTTTGTACTGACATTTGTAAAATTCTTAATGTTTAGACAACAAGTAATTTTAGCCCGCTTTGTAATAAACTATCAATTCCAAAGGTTTATGATATTATCATCATTTCTCATGTACAGAAAAACGAAATAACTTTGGTGATGGGTGCCTTCATGAAGAAAATAATAAAATTGTCGTTTCGCAGAAGTAGAAAAGAGCTCAGAAAAAGATTTTGCAATATTAACGGAAACATGTAGGAAAGAAATGTATGGAGACATACAGTCGTCTCGTGATAAATTAGGAATGAAAGTTACAGTACAATGTCAGGAATGCAATAAAATGTATCTTTCACATCAGTCATTGTCTTGGGCCGCAATATCCGTTTAATCGGCACAAGCTGGAAGTCTAAAGGCAAAATATATGTTTATATTAGATTTTTAATCCCAAAATAGTGAATTTATGATGTTTTATACAACATCTACGGAAATGTACAAATTCGAACTATTGCAATATTCTGGGAAGGCTGAAACATCTATACTAATTAAACTGGGAGTTGCTTACTTTGCATAGTAAATGTGACAGAATACTTGGGTGTGGTGCTCCTTCAATCCCAAGTTGAACAAGACACTGCCAATTACCTACTCAAATCACTCCAATAACATGTTGAAATCGGGTTTTCCACTACAAAGAAACTTCAGTGTTGTAGCAACACAAGCACAACAAATGACACTAACAGCAATTGTCCATATAGCCTGCAACCTGTTCAGTAAGTAGTGGTTTGATGTAACTTATTGCATCTCATCATTTACATTTATATTGGTGCAAAAGCCAGGATATTGCAGTATCTAAATCCAATAGATGAATTTGGTACATTGAGGACCAATTCTGATTTAGGAACCGAAAGATAAATGACTATCATTTCCTGTCCTAATAGCAATGGATTTAATCCAATATCATGTTCAGTCTTAAGATGGCTAGGGACTAAGAATTGTTTGTCAAAAGGTTTGTTATCATTTCATCAGTGCTGCAATGCCAACATTTTTATGTTAGAGGCATACTTTGTGGAATAATAGATCCACAATTCGTTTGCCTACAGGTTTGTTTGAAAAATTGGCGAAATTACATCATCATTCCGAAGAATCAACTCCACAAAGTATTACATGATTCATCTGCAAGGTAAACTAACGAGTAATCCAGCACAAAAGATAACATTGAGAACAAACAGATAAAGTTACTTATTCCACTCAAGGCTAGTGGAATTTATGTCGGATTTGAAATACAATTGAACTTAACTTTTTTTGCAATTTTAATAAGGATGAAATAGTTTTCCAATACTCTTAAAATGATATATAGTTTGTTCATAAATAAACCACAGTCATCCATTGTTAAATTTACAATATGGCTAAGACGTGAAGGCAATATCATAACTCGACAGAATTAAAATCATTGATAAGTGTAAACAACTTTGAGATTTTGTGTTGAGTCCATTTTTGCCAACTTCTTAATACGTTTTTCCAAGTCGTTGAGGTGGCAAGGTTCACCTTCTTATGGCCCCTTTTCTTTCTGTGTTTTGTTAATAGCATTGCATCAACAGTCTCTCACGCAATGACAGCACAGATGCTAATCAAGCCTAATGATGTCGGAGAATGTGGACAGGAAACTAATCTAAAAGAGTGTCATGCTTTTTCACGGGAAACTTATTTGTCAGAGCGACTTGGTCTTGCCTTCTAGAAATTTAAAACTGTATATCACTGTTGTTGCCTATTACTTAAGGATGGGAGTATAAAATATTCAAAACTTACTCACAAGCAGGAATTGCCTAATTCATTAAAATATATCTGAAGAAACCATAGAGGAAGAAGAAGAAAATTCTATCAATTTTGAAACCATAGAACTTTGCAATACTACAGCCTTCAATTGTGTTGTTCCCAAACGTTTTGGAACGTCTGATATCGTCTTCATTTCCATTTGGTAGCTTCAAATGGAACCTGTTGCAAAGCCTTGTGCAAAAATAGAGACGATTTCATGTATCGTTCTTGAGCTAAATTGGCAGTACTTAATACTTGTTAGTCAATTATGGTTAATGGTTATGGTTGCATGGAGATTTAATTGTTTATTGTGCTTTTGCAGCATAAAACACGCAACTGAAGTGATGGGGCTTTTGACAGCTTGTCTCCAAAAGAAACAGTTCAAAATTGATGTGCTGCCTGCTCAAGATACAACGGAGACGAAATGACCATAAAACATTACCATCTTCACTTGGGCTGCCACAATCAATTTTCACTGTAAGCCCAAACACAACCCATGACCTCGCTCCGAATGTTGCTGGGCATGTACAAAGAGATGAGCTCTTGTCAGTCCCTGATCGCTGTCCATTTCCATTTATATTTTTTGGAAAGAAAATAACATCATTGAGTGCATCTTTGAATTGAATAGTCCCGCTGAATACTTGTTGACTGTTTTTTATCCACATTGTTTATAGACAGCTATACACAACGAGAAACCGTATTTTAGAATTTTGGAACTGTAGTTTTGTGTGCTTTAATAGCACAGCGTGGAAATTTGTTGATATATTTTCTTTACTGATAATAAAAATTTTAACCTGTAGATTATCTGTTATTTTTGGCGGATTATATTCTTTAGCGAGGTTTTCTTCCTTGTAGCTGTAATTTAGACTCTGTTTACAAATAAGGTCCATAAGGTCCATACTGAACAATGCTCCATCTTTTGTTAGATGTTGTTACATGTTATAGTTATATCAAGGTGGTCTCCATGCCGCTGGTAGCATTATTGGGAAACATTTCTGCTTGAAATTATTTCTTTCTTTACAGCCACCATTTTTGACTAAAATATTTTATCTATAAATAATCAGCATTTTATGAAGAAAATGAAAACAATAAAATCTCCCCATTGTACTATTCAGGCGAAACTCACCTGGATTGTTCGCGGATCAATTAACTTTTTAATACCAATAATACTAATAGTGAACAAGCTATGACATATGAAACAAAGTCAATTGTGTCACAGAAATCAGATTTTGAACGTAAGATACGATTTGTCCCGCTTGAGCCTCAAATTCTCGCCAAAGAATTTTATTTGTAGGGACGTTGTCATTAAAAACTCCACGCATTTCTACAACTTAATGGCATTTCAACTTCAATCTGCTTTTTTGGCCATTTCAAATCCCTGTCTAATACCAACGAAATAAAATAAATCATCACTGTATAATGTCCTGTAGGACCTGTTCAGTCCCTTATGGACCAGGAAGGCTAATGGACAGACCAAAATAGCCATATCTAATTTGTTGTGGCTGTCAGAAATCAGGTGATCTCTATTTCTCCTTCATTAACCAGTGCTGTAAGCAAGCCAAATCCTATTAGACATATGAATAATGGATATAAGCAGCTTCATGTTATAATACAGGAAAGGTAAATCTGACCTTTTCTGCTGATCAAATGTAGGATTCCTCTAATCTGAAACCCTGAGAGTAAAAATATAGTCAACAGCAAATTGCATTCGGTAAATAAAGCTACAATTCTTCACACAGAAATAAAATTACGTTCTTTAAATCAATGTGAAGTCAGGTATAACAATTTATTTAGAGTGAGTTTTTGCTACACAAATCTTTGACTTTTCTTGACACACCGTCGTTTATATATTAAAGTGAATATGATCACTTGCAACTTGATTTTAATTAAATGTGGATGTCAAAGCAAGGAGCATGTGCAAATTAAAATTTCTGTCGTGTATTCATACACAGTACTTTTAAATTACTATTATAATGAAATAATGGATGATTTTGCCAATTGTATGTCCACCTGATGAATGGAGTATGCGCATATCGGCCTTTTGGCTGCTCGGCCTCAGGATTTTCGGCTTGACGAAAGGGACCCTCGTACTTTTATGATGGCACCATCGACTTAGGGAATTTCCCTTGAAGTTAATTAATGTTATTTTTCCAATCGTTGTACACATAGTTCTTATTGTATAATTTTTATGTACTTATTTCTTTATTTTGTCACATTTGGTGACTCTTCACAAATTATTCTGACAGTTAATGACACATTCAGGGGTGTAGTAACACTTCCCATTGCCAATTTTTTAATCTGGCGTAATTGTGAAAATACGAGCAAAATTAGAAAATCCCTTGTATGCATTCAGATCTAAAGGAGTTAAAGATTGTTGGTATGTACATATTTCCATTCAATAATTAAACTACTCTTCAGAAAAAGAGCAAAGACAATTACATAATTTAACACTGACTCCTTCTAGTCAGTATTAACTGGTGTTATTTTCTTTTCTTCTTTTCTGTAAAGCATTTAATTATTGAATGGAAATATGTACATACCAACAACCTTTAACTCCTTTAGATCCGAATGTATGGAAGGGATTTTCTAATTTTGCTCAGATTTTCATGATTAAGCCAGATTAAAAAAGTGGCAATGGGAAGTGTTATTTTTCGTATCACGCCCCTGACATTAGGATTGTTGACATGATACTCCATTGGTGACATTGGTAACACTGTTCACATCTTTAATAAGTCAACACCTCTGCAATGTGTGAATAACTTGTAAAGTAAATGGAGAATCCTGTAATCTTTTACATTTAATTTTTATTTGATACATTCTGGTGACTACTTGCATTTTTATGCCATTAAAACTTTGGTAAATACCATTAATTTCAAGGGAAAATTCCCGAGGCTGAAGATCCCATCACACAAGGCCGAAGGTCCCTTCCATAAGGCCAAAAATTGCGAAGCCAAAAAGGCCAAGCTCCGTGATGACCCACCTAATTTACCTAATTAGATAGGAGCTATACTCAATACCATTTTTGGTATGTCTACCATTAATGGTGTGCCGTGGATACCAATTTGGATGCGCTTACTAATTTAAGGGCAATACCATTTTTGGTGTATATATATACAAATTTGTGGTATGATTACTGATTCAATTCTGATAATCATACCATAAATGATATGCACGCCAAAAATGATATTGCCTTTAGTTTTAGTAATTATACCATAAATGGTACCAAAATGGTATTGCCTTTAAATTAGTAGTTGCACTGAGTTTGGATACTGCACTTACCCAAATTGATATCAGTGGCATATCATAAATGCTTACCCAAGTTGGTATCAGTGGTATACCATAAGTGGGAAACATACCTAAAATGGTATTCAAAATAGTTCCTACCTGATTAGATGGACATCCAATTTAGAAAAACGACTAGTACTAAAATTAATCGGCACAGTGGAGTAATGCAGTATGATGAACAGAGGATGAAATTCCTATCAGTTTTGAAACAATAGCACATCAAGAGCATAGCATGGAATGTTTTAGTTATCTATTTTGTTTGGTAAGGTTCCAAAATGACAGGAATTTCTGGAGCTGAAGGATCAGATCATGAAATTACTATCAAAAGTTTAGCTCCTCGCAACAATTGAATTCGTATCAGAAGTTTAACAATAGCGCATCAAAAGCACAGCGTAAAATTCTTTCGTTCTCTCCTTTGTTCTCTTCGTTCCCAAAATGATAGGATTTCGGTGTACTGTGTCCTTAAAATGGAATAGAAATGTCGCGTAGGTTTTCATGTGATACTTGTTGTATGCATGTCATGGAAAACCACCTCTTCACCCTGCAGAAAGAATCTCTTCATGCTTGTTCTGTTTTATATTCATTATTGATCTAGGTTTGGAAATATTTCATCCCAAAGGTAGCTCATCCTAACCCTTAGTGTGGCAGAAAGATTGGCCCATGATCATGAGGCAAAACATCCATTACAGTGTAATCTGTCACTCATCGATTCTCTGTGTATATTTACATTTAAAGCATCCATAAGATGCATCCAAACAGTCTTGTCTCTTTTTCTGGTGTCAGCTCAGATTTCAATTTAATGTAGCAGATGGTTTCTGTTTTCACTTCTTTTCTCTTGCGCAACCAAAAGACTAGCAAGATATTATCTTGCCGATTTCTTCATTTATTTCTGTTCATTAGAATTTCCTGGACAAAGGGTTTTAACTTACTTCAGTTAAATATTTTAGTGTTTTACTTACTAAATTCTGGTAAATAATGGCGTTATTAGACAGCCAAAATTATATTGACATAGAAAACAAAAATCGACACGACAATATCTTTCCTTAACGTGACAAAATTATTGACTGAGAACGTTCATACCAAGGTGAATATGTAGATGGATTTATTTCAGGTCAGTTTTAATTCCACAATTTTACATAATACATTGTTTTACATAATGTCTTTTGTACAAAAAATCATTGCATATCATGACTATACATGCAGTACACGGAAATCGTATCAGTTTGGGAACAATGGCGCATCGAAAGCACAGCGTGAAATTCTTATGTCCTTTTCTTTGTTCTAGACGTTTCGAAACTGATACAAATTCCGTGTACTGGTAATATAAAATTTGTTTCTACCTGTCATCCTTAAAACCCACCGTGGACACAAAGTTAATTTACAGCCAAACAAACTAAAAAGACGACAAAGCTATCATAAGTTTAAGTAAAATAACTAACATTAATGTTTAGCCAAATTGTAACACCATTACTGTGATGAGTAATGTTGCGTTGTAGCGGTGCAATCTTGAAACTATATTAATGTCAAAATATCTCTAAATGAGTCAGTCTGTTTTATTGTCTCAACTTTAAGTTTCAAATCACGCACTGCTATCAACTCATCGAGTTCATAAGTAGTGCACTCAGACTCTGATTTTTGTTTTGCTTTCCAGCTTTTATTACTTCAAAAGATTCCTGCATCAAGTCTATGT